>JAFVLL020023806.1:0-20401 GCA_021397915.2 Tor tambroides
CTTAAAGTTGAGCATCCAATGCGAAAAGCGTAATGCAGGCTACGAAAGGATTCTCCTGTGAATAAAACAAAGAAAAAGCTTTTAGAACTGCAATAATAAAAATTTCAACCTATATTGTGTATAATTATCAACACTGCTAATTATTTAAACGGATCAAAGTAAAAACGTAGGCCATTACCTGTTGCCAAGAATCGAAGAGTTATCATTAGGCGTTCACCAGGTGAAATGGCATCTCGGAAATTTGTATTTTGCCTTTGAATGATTGGTGTCACCATCTGAAGTAAATGCTTAAGTAACAATCTTTGGATTTGAAATCAAAATAATGGATAAATGTTGTGTTTGTAGAGAACACGGATCGGACTCCTGTGTGAAAGCACAGTCTGTGATGCTTCTGCACCGCTTACGTACCACACACGGACTGCATACACACTGCAAATGGAGTATGTGTGAACCAGGTGTAACACTGTCTCACATACAGCTCACAAAATCAGGCTTGTGCTGTGTGTAAGCTATTGTGCAACAATTACATGATTGTCAAAACAAAAATTCAGTGCATGATCAAACATTTAGGTGAGAGAAATGTTTTTGAACAATGTCTAAAAAATGCCCTCCTCCACCCCTCAAATTGAAAAAAATCCCCTCTCACAAGAGTTACCTAAGTGGGGAATTCATTTTCAAAAATGAAATTCAGGCCCTGAATAAATGTCTAAAAATCTTGATTGGATCATCACTATAAATAATTCTACGTGACAAAAAGAAGGCTTTAAAAAGATCGGTATCTGCGATCATATTGGCAGATACTGCTTTCTGTGATTGCTGATCCTGATCGGAGGACCCTTACCTCCACCTCTCCTAACAGTCCTGCAGACACTCATAAAAGTAAAGTTAGGAGGGGCTGTTTCATTGAGGGCTGTTGCGCTGCAGCTGTCTTCTAGCCACGTTTCATTTAGAAACATAAAATCCAGGTTATTTGTGGTTAAGTCATTGATCAGAAATTATTTAATTTTTAGTGAGCGAATGTTTAAAAATGCTAACTTAATGGCATTACTTTGTGTCTCTACAGCAATCTTAGATTGATGCATAACAGGCCGCAGATTATATGGGTCAGCCGTACGGCTTGAGAAGGCCTTAGACTTTCTATCACGTGATAAAACAGAAATAGAGAAGGCTACAGGCACACTGGGTTCCCGCTTGTTCTGTAAACATTTGTGAATGTTGCTGCTAATATAGCGGGGACCCGACACATATCACTGAGAGCTGTTATCAGTTGTTTTTGGTTCACCTACAGAAGATGGAGGAAGGTTTGGGTCCTGGCGTTGTGGCAGCGGCCGGAGAGCTCTCACAGGAGGAGGAGGAGGAGGAGGGAGAGCTGGGCCTGCAGTCTTTGGTGGTTGGGGAGCCCGCCGTTTTTTAGTTGATATCTGGGGGCTTGCAGCGAAAGAGTGGGAGAGTTTGGTCCCAGCATACACCAGTTCCTCCATTATCCAGTTTAAGCAGTTGCCTATGGCACCAGAAAATATTGAAGTTGTCGATGAAGTTGACTCCTTTTGTACTGCAGGCTCTTTGTAGCCATGTATTCAGCCCAAGCAACCGTGAAAACATGTTAGTTCGCCTTGCTGGGAGTGGTCCACTGATGAACGACTGAACTTCAAGTCTTTGAAGTGTTTCAAAGAGTTCACTGAAATCCTTCTTAAGGAGTTCTGACTGCTCTTTCCAAATATCATTCTTCCCCACGTGGATGACGATTTGATTTGCAGTCTTGTGCTTCATCAGAATGTTTCAAAGTTCATTGTTCACATCAGAGACGGTTGCTTGAGGAAAGCAGCATGTAGTTGTAGTCCTGCTACTGATAATAGTGTCACCCACTATCAGCAGTGGTCGAATTGTAAAAAAAATTTCAGGGGGGATGGTGTGGTCCTGTGTGGCTAATTTACACAATGATTACAAAATTGGTTTCATTTTTAAAAATGTTTCTATTTAATGAAAAATTACCCTTATTAAATGAACTATTATTTATAAGTTTTTTTTTTCCTTCTGGGGCCTGAAATAGAGGAATTTTGGTCAATATTGATAATTAAACAATATTTTGATGAATGTGTTTTTGTGCTGGCACCTGGTTTAGGCTTGTCATGGATTAATAAATATGACAATAAAACCGCCAATAGGTGGCAGCAAGTCCTTGTTTTAATAAATGACTTACTGAATCATTCATATCAAATGATTTGTTCAAAACGGCTGATTCAATAGAAACGAAACAAGTGAGACCTTCTGAATGGACCGTTGAATCACTGGCTCACTCGATTCTTTCAAAAACTGATTCATTCACGGAATGAAACACTGTGTTGCTATGCACTGTTGTATAAAACTAATTGCACATTTATGCTCGCGGACTCGCACACGTGCTGATATACAGAAAAGTACATTGCTTGTGCAATGAATATAAAAATGTAAAAACTCATACGTGGGTATTTTTTGTTTCATTGCTGGAATTATAAAGGCATTCTAACTGTATTCTAATGGCCTTCATCACGCAGTGAATGCTTTTTGGACTCTCAAGACGTGTTTTTTTTATTTTTTATTCAAAGTTGGGTGTCAGCTCTCCTATTGTCTCTCAGTCCCTCACAGTCATACATACATTGTCAGGAGAAATTCTTTAAATTCTAATCAAGGAAAAATCATAGCTTCCGTTGTCTTATTTTTAAAGAACTTCAAAAGTTGCGCTTGAAACATTTTGCGCGAAAAATGACGAAATTGCTTCCGCTTGTGCGCAGCTTGTTATGTACGAAGTTCTGATTGGCCAATCGCCGTTATTTAGTTCTTAAATGATCATAAGTAGAGAATTTTAACATTTCATGTGCATGATAAGTTAATCCAAAGGGGATGGGTAGGGGGGGATGGTGGTTTTACAGAGGGGATGCTTTTTGTCATTTTTTTCGACCAGGGTGATGCCATCCCTCCTCAATTCGAGCCCTGACTATCAGAGTCCTGGGCTCGGCTGCACTCTGAGCTGAATGCCGATAACAGTTTTTACATTTTTTAGTTGATATCTGGGAGCTTGCAGCGAGAGAGTGGGAGAGATTGGTAGTTGTTATGGCGCTTTTGCACTGCGTGGTACGACTCGGCTCGGCATGGCTCAGTATGGCACGGCACGGCTCGGTTCAGCTCAGTTTGCATTTCCATTGCAGTTTAGTACCTTTAGAGAGGGCAGGATTATTCACCTGTCATTATAGTTGCGCCGCCTCTACTGCCGTGACTCCCGAAAAACTTTAATTCCGCGTCGTTCCATCAAGCTCTCGCTGGATCCGCTCCTCGGCTATCAACGACAGTCTGTACTTCCTCAACAGACAACGAAACAGCCATTTTTTGGTTGTTAAAATAAAGGTGCGCTCATTCAAAACAGTTGCGTTCGATCCCTCTTTCGCTGTGCTGATTTAAATCTACGGGTCTGTGTCTCACGTCACAAGTTCTGTGACACGGGCAGTGACTATTTTCTCCGGCCAATCAGTGATCAGCGGAGTTTACACGTCACGTTTTGAGCAAAAATTCATATCCCGGTATTTTTTGGCTGATTTGCGGTATAAGGTATATGTCTCGGTATTTTCTACGCTTTTGTATTTGGATTAAACAAATAAAGTGAATGTAACCAGAGGCATATATTATGTTAAAAAGGGTTAAAATCACATTACATTATAACATTGTAACATTGCAATCTAAAAACAAAAATAATGCTTTTAAAGCAGAAGTTAAATTTACTAAACTAAAAATAAAAATAATAAAAAGCACAGATTAATCGAGTAATAAAGCTGTTTTGATTACCCCATTACAGTCACTTTACAGTTAGTGCTACCATACAAATACACTACTTGTAGGTTTAAAATTTGACATATGTCACATTTATTGTCCAACTACAAATATTTCCGCAAAATGTATATTTTAGTCAGAGTTACTGCGCTCTGTCTGTTTGGCGCGCAGCGGCACTCGTTCTAAATGAAGTCTGTGAAGTTTAGCGGAGATCATCAGCTCATGCACTTCTGACAGCAAAATGGAAATATTTTTATGGCTTTCTAACATTCACAGATGGAGAATATGCTGTGAAATGTAAATTATGCATTTAGGAAAACAGCACATCTCAAACACATTAAACAGCGTGAGTCTCTGTCAGTGGCACTCGCAGCCTTTCTGTCAGAGCCGCTTTAAACTGAAACTATAAACTATAGGCTTCTATGTCTTACCAGTTTTTTAAAGCCCGTCATATAAAGTTTGTCACGTTTAGAACAAATTTTTTTATGCACTTTCTCCGCAGCAGCTCAGTCTGTGTCCTCTGCTATATTTTCAGATGCGCTCGTTTCAAACTACTGTACATAGATATAAACGGTATTGCCTTATATCGTATCGCTTATAAAGAATATATCGAGATATCGTACAAACTTGATATACCGCCCAGCCCTACGTTTTGGTAATGGTACGGTTCACTTGGAATCTCAACCGAGGTGGTACTGAAAAACGTACCAGGTACTATGTATGAATAAAATATCAAAAGATAAAAATATCACGGTTTTACGGTATCACAGTATTGCGATTACAGCTCTAAAATATGTTATTTTTAAATGTCTGGGTAAAAAACAACTTTTTTCCCACTGAACAATTTATTTTATTTTTTAAGAAACATATAGAACATTTTGGAACAGTAAACATGTCAAGCTAAACAATTAAAATAAATAATTGAATTCTTCTTAATTAAATTAAGTGCAGTCACTTAAGTGAGCCTTAACCTGCAGCTCAGCAATAATCAGAAAATAAATTATTTTCTGTAAAAAAAAAAAAAAAAAAAAGAAATCCTTATAAATGAAACAAAAACAAAATGCAGTCACTTAAGTGAGCCTTAACCTGCAGCTCAGCAATAATCAGAAAATAAATTCTTTTCTGTAAAAAAGAAGAAAAAAAAAGAAATCCTTATAAATGAAAAAAAAAAAAAAAATGCAGTCATTTAAAGTGAGCCTAAACTTGCAGCTCAGTAATCAAAACCATGATTAAAAAAATTTTTTATAAATAAAAATAAAACAGCAGTCATTAAACCTGCAGCTCAACAAGGTTTTTGGAGACATGCTCACTTTCTACACATTCATCTTTCAGTCCAAGTTATGATGCAGGAATGTTCACCTTTCCCGGATTAATGCTGCATTCACGTGCTATCGGAATTAACGTAAATACGACCTTCCTAGTCGGAAATTGGACATGAACGGTCTTAGAGAGGGCCTTATATGGCTAATTTCCAACTAGGAAACTTGTATTTACGATAATCCCGACAGCACGTGAATGCAGCATAACACACACACACACACACACACACACGCGTGCACGCGGGTCTCTCTCCATACAACATTCAAACAGCGGCAAAGTTTGTTTTTTAAATGTCGTGATTTTGAACAGATGTAAACTATGGCAGGAGGCTTAAAAGTATAGACGTTATACCAGCTAAATGTACTAAATCACAGAAACGTAGTACTTTAGTCTGCTATTCCCCTCTCTGTGAAGTAACGTGATGGAGGAAACTAGCTGAGGTTAGCTAGTTAATTAGCCATGCTATCTGCCTCGGTAGCAAACCAAATTGTATTTATTTCAACACTGAAACAAACGGCGGGTGGGTGGGTCTCTGTCTTGATCGGGGGTGAAAGAGGGAGAAATGAAGATGACACAGATACATAGTTTATGTACAACCTGGAAGTATTTATTTAGCGATCGGTGCTAAAATGTCATACCATACGGCAGACTTCGTCTTTTTCGATGGGGGGAAAAAGTTCCAGGGATTCAGCTTCTTAAGTCATCATCGTTGTCACGAATTCAGCCTCTGTGGCTCCCTCCGATCGCCACCAGAGGGAGCCCTCACCTGAGTACTAGCTTCATTCGGACTCCATTTCCCATGCACCCCGTACCTGAGACTGATTACCAGCACAGGTGTTGCTCATTGACTCTGGCCCATTTAAGCTGCTCTCTCATTCCCCTCATTGCGAAGTCTTGTTCTTGCCATGCAGACATTTCTGAGCGTTATTCCCGTGTTTGATTTCCTGTTTAACGGACTGTTTTCTTCTGTTACTGTTAGAAATCTGCCTGCCTACTTTGACTCTGCCTGCCCTGTTGATCTGTTATATTGTCTGTTTGCCGCCTGCCCTGAACTCTAGCCCGAACATTGTTGATGATTCTGTCCTAACTTCGTTGAACCTGACACTGGAGATTGATTTATGCCTGTATGACCTGCCTAGTGATATAATAAAGCTGCACATGGATCTTAACGACCCCGCCTCCTCGTTACAGAAGACTTCGCCAGAAATTGATCCAGCGGCGTTCTATCACTTCACCACTGAGGTAACTGCTCAAGCTTCAGTCTTAGCCACTCATCAACAACAACTCAAGCACCTTACCTCGTTAACCGAAGAAATGCTAAAGGCATTGCAGGATCTTCGTCTACAAACACCCGTAGCTCAACCACCTCCTTCAAGATCTCCGCCACACTCTTCGACTCCATCTCCGATAACTACCAGCCCTCGCCTGGCGTTCCCAGATAAGTTTGACGGCTCCCCCATGAAGTGTAAGGGTTTCCTGTTACAATGCTCAATGTTTGTGAATCAGCAACCTTTGCTATATCCCACTGATGACAGTCGCATTGCTTTTGTCTGCTCGCTACTCACGGGAAGAGCTCTGGAGTGGGCTACGGCTGTGTGGAGAGAGGATCATCCTGTTTTCCCCACCTTTTCTGCCTTTATCCAGCGCTTTAAGGAGGTCTTCGAACACCCTGCAGGTGGGAAGGAAGTAGGTGAGCAACTGATTTCGCTACGGCAGGGAAGAGGTACAGCGGCTGATTACGCCCTCTCATTCCGCACACTCGCCGCTCAGACCGGATGGCCTGACGATCCTTTAAAGTTGCACTTTCGCAAAGGGCTGAATTCGGAACTGCAGTCGGAGCTCGCCTGTCGAGATGATGGTACAACCTTGGATCAGTTCATTGACCTGGCTATTAGAATTGACAATCTTCTTCGCACTCGTCGTCAGCCTCGTTACCTCTCGACTTCAGTCGGTGCTACAACGCCATCTCCTGGACCCCAATCATGATCCATCTTACACATCTGTGCTTTCAGGAGAGAGAGAGAGTTAGCCTGTCGAATCTGTGTTTGTAGGGTCATGTGACTCTCAGGGCATCTGAGGGCGGCCTGTCCCACTCGTCCATCCCGCAACCCTTCAGCGGTGAGTGCTAATTTGAATCCATCCAATATACTTGAATTACCAGTCACTCTAACGATTGACGGACATATCACTGAAACCATGGCACTGATTGACTCAGGAGCTGCGGGAAATTTCATTGATGCTACCTTCGCAAAAACTCACAATATTGCTCTTGTCCCTTGTGTATCTCATTTGGCAGTGGCAGCACTAGACGGTCGCCCGCTGGGCTCCGGCCGAGTCCAGTCTATCACCAGGGACATACAACTACGCGTTGGAGCTCTTCACACCGAACTCATCAAATTATTCGTTTTCCAGTCACCACAGACTCCTATTATCCTGGGATTGCCATGGCTTGAGAGACACAACCCCTCTATTTCCTGGTCCGAACGTCAAATTACTCAGTGGTCAGACTACTGCCAACAGAATTGCCTTCCCTCTACCGCAGTCAAAGTCTCATCTAGCACTTCCAAGGCGCAACTCCCCGCTGAGTACCACGATCTCGCTGAGGCTTTCAGTAAAATCAGGGCTACCCAACTTCCACCACACAGGGCCGGCGATTGTGCCATCGATCTCCAACCGGGTTCACAACCCCCCAAGGGTAGAATTTTCCCTCTTTCCCAACCGGAGGCAGAAGCCATGAAATCTTATATTGAGGAAGAACTAGCTAAGGGGTTCATCAGACCATCCACCTCACCTGCCTCCGCTGGTTTCTTTTTTGTCAAGAAGAAGGATGGAGGACTTCGTCCTTGCATAGATTATCGAGGCCTCAATGATATCACCGTCAAGTTTCGCTATCCATTACCCTTAGTGCCAGCGGCTCTAGAACAACTCAGGGAGGCAAGATACTTCACTAAACTGGATCTGCGCAGCGCTTACAATCTCATCCGCATCCGAGAAGGTGATGAATGGAAAACTGCCTTTTCCACCACATCTGGACACTATGAATACCTCGTTATGCCCTTCGGGCTCGCCAACAGTCCCTCCGTATTCCAGTCTTTCATCAATGAGGTATTCCGAGACATGCTTAACCGCTGGGTAATTGTTTACATCGACGACATCCTGATATATTCCAAATCACTCAAAGATCATGTCAAGCAGGTCCGGGCTGTTCTTCGTCGCCTCATCGACCACCAGTTATATGCCAAGGCTGAAAAATGCGAATTCCATCAAGAATCAGTATCTTTCCTCACAGTGACTGGCCTGAGGGGTAGCTGATGGATGACAAGAAGGCATCCTGAGACCAGAGTTAACTGGCCCCAGCCCTCTAGTCTTAAGGAGCTCCAGCGATCCTTCCTAGCTGCCAACCTCACTGAGATCTATCTTCAATTTCAGTACCATAGCAGCCCCATTAACCTCCATGACGAAGAGGGGGAGCCAACGCCTCACCTGGTCACCTGCAGCCCATCAGGCTTTCCAAGCCCTTAAGGAACGATTCACCACCGCACCCATTTTGCATCACCCAGACCCAGAACGTGAATTTGTTGTGGAAGTAGACGCATCCAGTACAGGCATCGGGGCAGTTCTCTCACAACGTCAGGGCGAACCACCCAAACTTTACCCCTGCGCCTTTTTTTCCCGCAAGCTCAGTCCTGCAGAACAAAATTATGATGTGGGCAACAGAGAACTCCTAGCTATGAAGGCTGCATTTGAGGAGTGGCGCCATTGGCTAGAGGGAGCAAAGCACCCTTTCACCGTCCTCACTGATCATCGTAACCTTGAGTATCTGAAATCAGCCAAGAGACTCAATCATAGGCAGGCTAGATGGGCACTCTTTTTCACACGCTTCAATTTCAAGATCACGTACCGTCCAGGCTCACAAAACACTAAGGCAGACGCACTATCACGACTCTACGAATCTTCCGCCTCGAATCCCGATCAGGAACTCATCCTTCCATCCTCCATCATCCTCGCTCCCATTCAATGGGATATCATGACAGAAATTGCAGATGCTCAGAACACAGATCCTCCACCAGCCGAAACCCCACATAATCTCACATATGTTCCTCAAGTCCTGCGACAACGGGTCCTCAGTTTGGTCCATTCAGTCCCCAGCTCCGGTCACCCAGGCATTGCAGCGACAATACAGTTAATGAATAACCGGTTCTGGTGGCCCTCTATTCAAACCGACACCATCACCTTCATCAAGAACTGTGACACATGCAATATCTCCAAATCTCCGCATCAATTACCCGCAGGTTTGCTCCATCCATTACCCATTCCACAACGCCCCTGGTCGCACATCGCCATTGATTTTGTGACTGATCTGCCAGCTTCACAGGGTCACACAACCATCCTTACGGTCATAGATCGTTTTTCCAAAGCCTGTCGTCTGATCCCATTACCCAAACTGCCCACAGCCTTTGAAACCGCCGAATCCCTTTGCAATTACGTCTTCAGGTTTTACGGTCTTCCAGAGGATGTAGTTTCCGACCGAGGCCCTCAATTCACATCAGGCGTTTGGAAAGCATTCTGTCAAAAGCTTAACATCAACATAAGTCTCACCTCCGGTTACCATCCACAATCCAATGGTCAAGTGGAACGCCTCAATCAAGAACTCACTCGATTCCTCCGATCATACTGCCACCGCAATCAGTCAGACTGGAGTCGTTACCTATTCTGGGCCGAGTATGCACAAAATTCTCTCCGCAAACCTGCCACCGGAATCACTCCCTTTCAATGCATCCTAGGATTTCAACCTCCTCTCTTCCCCTGGACAGGGGAACCTTCTGAACTTCCTGCCGTCAATTCATGGTTACAGCGCAGTGAGGAGACATGGAATGAGGCCCACACACATCTTCAGAGAGCAGTTCGTCGAGCAAGTGATCAAGCCAATCGTCACCGACGCCCCAATCCAGATTACCAGCCGGGTCAATGGGTTTGGCTGTCCACTCGGGACCTTCGCCTCCGGTTACCCTGCAAGAAGCTCAGTCCCAGGTACGTGGGTCCATTCAAAATCATTAGACAAATAACTCCTGTTTCATTTCGTTTGGCTCTACCGGCACATTATCGTATCTCACCCACTTTTCATGTCTCTCTGTTTAAGCCCGCTGGTGGTCCGAGAGGAGATCCAGGAGGAGGCTGGTGACCAGAGGGCTCCTCCCCTCATCATCGATGGCGAGGAGGCTTATCAAGTCCGTGAGATTCTGGACTCCCGTCGCCGGGGCAGGATACTTCAGTATCTAGTGGACTGGGAGGGGTACGGCCCGGAGGAACGGTCCTGGGTCAATGCAGAGGATATTCTGGATCCCTCTCTTACCACAGACTTCCATCGAGACCACCCGGAAAGGCCGGCCCCGAGACCCCGTGGAAGACCCCGGCGTCGTTTGCCTCTTCGCGTCAGGAGCCGCTCACAGGGGAGGGGCTCTGTCACGAATTCAGCCTCTGTGGCTCCCTCCGATCACCACCAGAGGGAACCCTCACCTGAGTATTAACTCCCATTCGGACTCCATTTCCCATGTACCCCGTACCTGAGACTGATCACCTGCACAGGTGTTACTCATTGACTCTGGCCTATTTAAGATGCTCTCCCATTTATCTCATTGCGAAGTCTTGTTCTTGCCATGCAGACATTTCTGAGCGTTATTCCCGTGTTTGATTTCCTGTTGCCGACCTGGACTGTTTTCTCGTTACTGAAAGAAATCTGCCTGCCTACTTTGACTCTGCCTGCCCTGTTGATCTGTTATATTGTCTGTTTGCCGCCTGCCCTGAACTCTAGCCCGAACATTGTTGATGATTCTGTCCTAACTTCGTTGAACCTGACACTGGAGATTGATTTATGCCTGTATGACCTGCCTAGTGATATAATAAAGCTGCACATGGATCTTAACGACCCCGCCTCCTTGTTACAATCATCATACACACAGGTGACTCTCACTGACCGCTCGCACCAACCGGAGGAGGAGGGGTCGTGTGACGCGCTCTTCGCTGCTCACAACTGAGGGAGTCCTGCACTTTCCGTCTTTGACGACACGTAAAAAAACTGCTCATACCGCAGAGACGGTATAATGGAAAATTTTAGTGGTTTTGAAACTGTGACTTTTCCAAACCTCGGTATACCTTGAAACCGGTTATCGTCTCATGCCTAATTTGGGGATTCCTTAGCCGCATTCATTAATGCTTCAAATCTGTTCTCAAGATGTATAGGGGTGGTAGAATACCAGTGTTTGCAAGCCTTGTCATAGCCGTATCTGGGGTAGAGGATGCTACCGCAGCAATACGAGATACTCGTGACAATCTGATGTCTCGAGTGCCTTTGGGTCTCGCTCCCTGTTTGTGCCATCGATTAGTCTGTCGATCAGTTTCTCCATTGCTCCTCTACACGTGGTATAAACTGTTGAGATTCACTAGATTCACAGGACTCACCGACTGTATGCTGAGGGGGTCCATGATGACCATCTGGTCTGTGTTCTGCCTGTTTTGGAAGTCCAGCAAGTAACTTTTGTTTCAAGAACCGTGATCCTTTGTAGAAGTCTGTGGCAGTTCATGCAGCAAGTAGATTCCACAAGAGGCATTTTCTCTCGTCTGTTTGAAAGTAGGCAGCTGTATTTTCCTGTCTCCGGAATGTAAGCTGCTGGCAGTGGGAGGTAAAAGTCCCCTTTTTCGTAGTATTATTCCATTTCTGAATAGTTTTTAGTTTAGTGTTTGTTCCAAAAAGTGTTGTTTGAGCACTGTGCTGATCTGCTGTAATTAAAAATCTTAGAAAAATCTGAGAAAAGTACATAAACAGGCAGCAAATCACGGAGCAGTAAGCAAGAGCGCCCGAACAGTAGCGGAGCCGGAAGCAATCCTCATGTGTTTATTACTTGAATTAGGTATATCCATTGCTGGGTTGAGAACTATATTGAAATCACCTGCTATTATGACTGGACAATTAGAAAAAATTGAAATGGAGGAAAAGAAATTGTGAAAAAATGACGGATCGTCTGTGTTTGGGCCATATAGATTTCCAATTGTAACTGGGATATTATTGATTGAAATGTTTATGATAATAAAACATCCTTTGGGGTCTATAACAGTGGTATTATGAGCAAATTAGATTTTTTTAACTTATTAAAATACATACTCTTTGTTTTGTATTGTATTGAGCTGAGAATAAATGATTGAATACTTTGATTTAATTTTATCTTGATCTGAGTTTGATAGATGTGTTTCCTGCAAAAGGTATCTGTCAGCTCGTAGTTTATTTAAATGATTCAAGACTTTGACCTTCTTTGCAACCAATTCCCAGAATATTCCAGGTTAGAAAATTGATAGAAGACATGTTATGGAAGAGTGTAGTGAGTGGGGCGGGCCAATGTAACACAGTTCATATATACGGGAAGGAGGAGGCGGGAACCGCAAACATTTAAACAATTTAATAACAAAATAAACACAAAAGTAAAGCGGCAGCCCCTCATGGACAACTACCACACACAAAACACAAATAAAGTCCAGGCCTGGTCCTCTCTCGTCTTCCATTGTTGTCGCTCCTCCTTTTATCCTTCCGGAGGTCCTCTGTGGGACTTGAGACCGGTGAGTGGCACAGGTGTCGCTCATTATCATTAACTCCACCGGCCTCGCTCTGTTTCCACGGCTCTCCGCCCCACTCACTACATAGAGAAACTTATATTACTGTATGAATGTTAGGGATGGGCATTCCAAGCAAAAATAATAATCGAAAATCAATGAGTATTATTTGAAACACCCATAAACTGAGAGAGACGGGATTCACGCTTTCAATCTGTATGATAAACTGTTTAATTCAGAAGATAGGCTACTTTAACTCAAGCCATATAATAATTGTAACGTGCTGAAACATATTAAAGCTGCAGTCCGTAAGTTTTTCCTCTTTTTCGCCATCTCTGTTTGAAAACCTGGAATTGCAGTTACTTGCGGAATTATCTTGTTTGCGTGGGGTTGTGAATCGGCACGGATTCAGCGCAGATAAATCTGTTTTGAGGTGAATGTGTGGCTGTCAGTCACTGCACCGGTGTGGGTGTTTACTGTACTTCGCAATCACAGATTCTACTCTACGTCTTGGGATATATGACCCAAATAAGAATTTTCACTGTTTATTGCCATTTGAACAAGTAACAAGTCTGCCATGTTTGTTCTGACCGACTGAGGAAAAAAACATCACAATAAATCACGCTACCAATAGTGATTTAATCTAAAGATCAATTAGCTCATATCACATCAAACTGTGCAAATTATTAGTATTGTTCTACTTTATTCTCAAATTATCAGTGTTAACAACATCAGCATTTCATGACTATGAGTATAGTGTGTATTAGCGTGTAGATTTCAATTTCTGTACAGTCTAATCTCTAATTGTCATACCATTCGAATTTCATATAAAGAAATTCTTTTAACCCAAAAAGCAAACTATGCTCCCTTCGAACTGGTTTTCTTTAAAATACAAATCTTGTGTAATACCAGGCTATCTGTAATCAGAAGCACATTTAAAACTGGAATATAATTCCAGTTTCATCTAAGGGCTCCGACCTCAGATGGCGCCGCAGATGGCAGCTATTGTGGTTTGCTCGTCAGTGTTTGTACTGTTTTTGTTTGTTTTTCAAATACGATCAGTTTTACCAGGGATGACCTGCTGAACATTCGGCAGAACACCACAAAATCTCTTACCGGATTTTGATTTTTCGGACGTTTTGCTGGACATTGTTGTTGGCGGAGCCGTAGCTCTGGTCAAACGCTACAGGAGGCGAAGACGGGGGAAGCGAGCTGGCGCGCTCGTGAAGCTTCGTCAGCGCGGATTTCGAACTGCGTTGCCTAGCATCCATCTGGCGAATCTCCGCTCTCTACCCAACAAAACGGACGAACTCCTTCTGCTCTCCCGGACAAACAGGGATTTTTCTAACTCTGCTGCCCTGTGTTTCACGGAAACCTGGCTAAATGGCGACATACCGGACAGCGCGATTCATCTGCCTAATTTCCAGCTGATCAGATCAGATCGCGATGCGGAATCAACGGGGAAATCGCGCGGCGGCGGGACGTGCTTTTACATCAATGAGAGGTGGTGTACAGATGTAACTGTGTTAAAGAAGATGTGCTGTTCAGATCTAGAAACGCTCTTCATTAACTGCAAGCCGTTCTATTCGCCGCGGGAGTTCTGCTCGTTCATTCTCGTGAGTGTCTACATTCCACCGCAAGCGCACGTGAGCTCAGCTTTACAGAAACTCGCTGATCAGATCACAGACACAGAACAACACCCGGACTCTGTTTTAATCATTCTCGGGGACTTTAATAAAGCAAATCTCTCCCGTGAACTGCCAAAATACAGACAGCACATCACATGTCCCACCAGAGACAGTAATATATTGGATCACTGTTACACAACAATAAAGGACGCATATCACTCTGTCCCACGAGCAGCTTTAGGACTCTCTGATCACTGTTTGGTTCATCTTATACCGACCTACAGGCAGAAACTCAAATCTGGAAAGCCTGTATTAAGATCTGTTAAAAGATGGACTAATGAAACAGAGCGGGATTTACAAGCCTGTTTCTCTCTCACTGATTGGACTGTTTTTGAAGCCGCTGCCACTGATCTGGACGAGCTCACAGAGACTGTAACATCTTATATCAGTTTCTGTGAGGATATGTGCATTCCTACCAAGACTCATTTAATCTACAACAATGACAAACCATGGTTCACTGTAAAACTCAGACAGCTCCATCAGGCCAAAGAAGATGCTTACAGAAAGGGGGATAAAGTCTTGTACAAACAGGCCAAATACACACTGGAAAAGGAGATAAGGGTGGCAAAGAGGAATTATTCTGACAAGCTAAGTAAAAAAATTCTCTTCCAGTGATCCTGCTTCAGTGTGGAAAGGTATGAAAGATATCACCAGTTACAAGACACCATCCCCCAGCACTCTGGAGAATCAACAAATGGCAGACGATTTGAATGACTTTTACTGTAGGTTTGAAAAAACAACCCACACCCGCCTGAACACCTTCCACACAACCATTCACCTCCAGCAACCCCCTCTCCTCACACCTGGAATCCACATTAGCAAAGATGACGTCTCAGGCCTTCAGAAAGAACAAAAGAAGGAAAGCACAGGCCCAGACGGTGTGTCTCTAGCTTGCCTAAAAACCTGTGCTGATCAGCTGGCCTCATCTTCACACAGATCTTCAACAGATCACTGGAGCTATGAAGTCCCTCATGCTTCAAATGCTCCACCATCATCCCGTCCCAAAGAAACCCAAAATTACTGGACTTAATGACTACAGATCTGTGGCTCTAACGTCTGTGGCCAAGGAAATCATTTGAAAGACTGGTTTTGGCTTATCTGAAGGACACCACTGGTCCCTTACTTAGACTTCTGCAGTTTGCCTATAGAGCAACAGGTCTGTGGATGATGCAGTCAATATGGGACTGCACTTCTCATCCTGCAGCATCTTGGACAGACCAGGGTTCTATGTGAGGATCCTGTTTGTGGACTTTCAGCTCCGCTTTTAACACCATCATCCCGGACACCTCAGAATAAACTAACTCAGATCTCCGTCCCTACCTCTGTCTGTCAGTGATCAACAGCTTCCTGACAGACAGGCAGCAGTCAATAAAGCTTGGTAAATACACATCCAGCACCCGGGCATCCATCAGCACTGGAGCTCCTCAGGGCTGCTTCCCCACTGCTCTTCTCCCTCTACACGAATGACTGCACATCTAAAGACCCCTCTGTCAAGCTCCTGAAGTTTGCAGACGACACCACACTGATCGTCTCATCCAGGACGGTGACGAGTCTGCTTACAGACAGGGGGGTTAAGGAGCTGGCTGTCTGGGTGCAGTCTTAATAACCTGGAGCTTAACACCTTCAAAACTGTGGAGATGATCGAAATATTCAGATTCCAAGCACCACCATCTCCCAGGACCTGAAGTGGGACAACTGCTATACCCATTGTCAGCACCAGCAGAGGTTGTACTTCCTTCACCAGCTGAAGAAGTTCAACCTGCCACAGGAGCTGCTGAAACAGTTCTACTCCGCCATCATTGAATCCGTCCTTCTGCACTTCAATATCTGTCTGGTCTAGCAACAAATCTGACCTCAGAAGACTACGGAGGGTAGTCCGGACTGCTGAGCGAATCATTGGTACAACTCTCCCCACTCTCCAAGAACTGTACTTATCCAGAGTGAGCGAAAGGGCTGGAAAAATCACTCTGGACCCCTCACATCCAGCACACTCCCTCTTTGAACTGCTTCTGACACAGAAACAGTTTCTTCCCTCAGGCAATCCATCTCATGAACACTTGAATATAAACGCGGAACACACAACTATTATACATTATCCATTCACCACACTCACTTATTTTATTTTCTCACTTCAAATTTGCACATACTTGACCTGTACATACATAATTGTCTATATTATATATTGTGTTTTTGCTGTTTTGTACATTGCCTGTTTGGATATTTGTATATTATTCTTTTATTATCTGTGTCCTGTCCTGTTGCTGTCTTTTTGTTGCACTGTGGAGCTTCTGTCACTACAACAAATTCCTCGTATGTGTAAACATACTTGGCCAATAAAGCTCATTCTTATTCTGATTCTAATTTCATTACCGTCACGTGTTTCATAAACACATAATCCTTTCTGGATCACAATCCGCCATCAAAATGATACATTTAATTATTCTAGCTGCTGTGAGAAAAGGCTATAAATGATCCTCCACCTGCAGGATCCTCACATGTGATAGCCTACTAGCCGGGACAACTTCTTTATGTTTACAGACGTGACGTAATGACGCAGTGCCATGCTCGAATTTCCCGCGAAAACCTACCCGTACCACTCAAATTAGAAAACATTATTATAAGATAACCGTTGTGAATCAGGCTAAAGTAAGGTGATAGTTTTGAACACTGGCTGCTTATGTACTTGCTCAAATATTGATTTCGGATCCTTTTTAACCAAAAAAGTTACGGACTGCAGCTTTAATATAATAAACATAACCAAATGATGGCACTTTTTAACATAAGTGTCCGTCACTTAGCATAAATCAACTGCTCATAAGGCTAGGACTTTTACATTAAAAAAATGGTACCCCTAAAGGGAATAGACACGAAATGGAAGGAAAAGTATACTTCAATATCTTCTGTCGCAATTATATCATTGGGTAATTATACTGTATATAAACTGTGGGCATCAGGGAGCCATTATTAATACATGGGGCATTAAAATCGCTTGTGAATGCATGCTTGTTTTTTTTTTACTTTTACTATCAGGATTCGCGATCACACGTACAGAGCAGCACTCGGCAGTACTTACCACACATTTTACAAGATTAGATGTTTGTCAGTGGTGCTTAGGATCTGCAAATCATTCGCCATCATCCTATCAGTCATCTCTCCTTACTCTGTTTATGTGGTAAGTGAAATGTTATGTACTGTAATGTACCAGGCACCCGCTAGCAAGCGGCTAACCATCTCCCTTTAGTGGCTCCGTAGAACACGTTATTTGTTTTCTGCACCTTTCTGAATATGGATTCAGCCACACATTTAACCCAGTTGGATGTGTTTGTGGTCCGCACAGAGCTCTTATTTGACATCGTCCCAGGAGACCATCGAGACCTAGGTGCAACATGAATAGGGCTGGGTAAAAAATATTGATATCTCAATATTAATCGATTCTCATTTTTACGGAACAATGTTGATTCTTAAATCCCAAGAATCGATTAGCCTAGCCTGTTTTCAGTTAATGGACGGAACGTTGAAGGGCACTTCCCATCCAATATATCATAGTAAGCATTGTGCTTTAGTACTTTTAATATGAAACAAAGTCTCAGATTTCAAATTCTGTCCATTGTATTCAAACAATAAATGCTGTTTTGGCGCTGTTTAATCTGGAGTGAAAGATCGCTGTAGCGCCTCAGCTCAACAGATGCGGTAGCACGTAGTGCACATGAACTGATCATCACTTCCACATTAATACCAGTTTCAGCACCAAGTAAACATGACTAAACATCAAAAGGTAAGTTAAAAGAAAGAGTACAACTTTACAATCCGTATCCTGTCTCATGTAATCGCTCAATCAGTGTTTCAGCTGCGCAAAGAGATCAATATAACAGCTTATAAACAATGTCAGGTAATGTCACATTTAGCCTGCCTCAGAAAAACATATTCTGTGACCATAAACTCATTAGTCAGATAGAAAAATGGGGCATTTTGCTAAATATATGCACCATAAAACATATTCATTATAAATTTTACTGTTCTTCAATGTTTAATTTGTTTGAATAAATCCATCAAGTTATGACAGCCACCATTATTTTTATATTTAAAAAAAACTCAAATTGAAGTAGAAATATTATGTAATTTTAACTTTATTATTTTAAAAACTTCATTAATTGTAATTTTAACAAATCAGTCAAATTTAACCTTCAATATTATAGTAATGTAGTACCAGCTGGCTCTCATGTAGCTATATCTTACAGCATTAGTTGAGAGATTTCTTTTCCTTGAGAAAATTTGTCATGTACTGTACCTGATATATATCCAAAATAATCGAAATCGAATTGAATTGGTAATCGAATCGAATTGTGAAATTTGTGTCAAAACCCAGCCCTAAACATGAGAGCATATTTGATGACTTTAAATGTGGGAAAGAGAGAGAGACAGAGGGGAACTGGGTAGCGAGGTAAGCGTGATCTATTTTTAAGTTCATGAACATCAGTTACTTACTTGGAAATGGGACTGAAGGGTTCAGAAGAGCCAGGGGGTATGTCTTTATCACGGTATAACTGTCCATTTATGTAAAGTTTGTCCACAGTGATGGTTGCCTTTTTTCCTTCATTCATCATTTGTTTTTGGATTGGGAAGAGATGTTTTCGACACTCAAGAACATCCTTTGGGTATTGATCACTGAGTCTGTCCGTAGTTTGTGCCTTTGAGTTGTCTGCCTTGCCTCTGAACCAGTTCTTTTTGTTTATAATGTTCAAATTTTGGGATGTGATCCGATGCACGCGGTCAAAAGTCATATTCTGTACATTTTCAGCTGGTAATTTGAGTTGTTTTATCATAAAGTCCTTAAATGATTTCTCGGGGTCGTCTGGGGTTTGTTCCAGGATGCCTGTGAAAACTAAATTGTCCCTCATGCTTCGCGATTGTAAGTCTAGAACGCTCTCTTTCGTGGCTTTGATTTGTGCGACAACAGAGGTGAGTTGAGCGGTAAGAGTGTGAACGGAGTCCTTTAGAATATTATTTTCTTTGGTAAGAGTGTCTGTGTTCTTGGCTGAATTCTAAGCTGAGCCGTAGTTCTTGAAAGTCTTTGTGTATTACTTCTATTAGCACGATCCTTGCATCAAGTCCAGGAAGTTTATTTTCAGTGGAGAGTGTCGCTTACCTCTGTGCAGCATGGTGGTTTAGGTGATGTGGATGGTGTTGTACCTGTGCTGGATAGTGAATCGGGATGGGTCTTTTGGAGTTTGGAGTGAGATCGCCTTTTTTAAAATTTAAAAAAAAATTTTTTTGTGTCATCTGGTTTAGGGCTGGGCGATAAATCACGATAATAGTGCACTTGCGATTAGGCAGAAGCTGCAATTGTCATGTGTATCTTTCAGTGAAGCATGGTTCTGTGATCAGCAGTAAATCTTCATCCGAAGGCCAGAGAAACTCCAAATACACCCCGCAGTAGAAACCCAGGAATAGCTGCAGCTGAATAAACAGAAGATTTAACTGCTTTCATTGATTCAACGTGACTAATAAATACACGACTACGACAATATATGGTTTATCTGAGTTGTTGTTATTATTATAATTTTCTTTATAATGAAGTATAGAATAATGCAATGACTTTATCACCTCTTAGAATACTATGAAATATGTTATGTGCCTTATTCTGTGTAAGAAGCCACATCATCTCACAGAAGGATTTATTTCAAACACTCGACTGACGTTATGAAGTGAGTTTGGAGTAAAAACATGTTATTTAACATGGTATTTTCACATGCTTTCAGAAGGAGCAGAATTTACTACACAGGGCCATAGTTCACTGAGAAGCTATGCAAACAACTTTCATTATTGCAGAGCGATTTCATAATATCGATGTAAAATATCGATGATATCCTCTGTGATATTTTTGGGTAGCTTCTCAGTAGGGGTGTGCAGCGGAGCCATTATTTGTATCTGTATTTGTATCTGTGACAATCTCAAAATTATTTGTATCTGTATCTGTATTCGGATAGATC
>JAFVLL020023807.1:0-19476 GCA_021397915.2 Tor tambroides
AAACACATCTCTTCCATCTTTATTTGACCCTCTAACTCTAGCACTCTTTATTCTAATTCTATTTTATCTATCTGTCGTCTTTTTATTAAAAAAAAAAAACCGCACACACACCCTTGACCCTCTATCGATTGCATATTTATTCTCTAACTGCTACTTTTTCTTTAAAAACGAACACTAGCTTTCTTTTTTCTATATTCTATCTACTTGTTTTCTTTTAAAAAAAAAAAAAAACCTTGCTATGTGTACTGCATTAGGCTAACCGAGACTTGTCATAGCGCTTGCATGTTGTTGCTCTTTTGTTGGTTTTGATTGCTTCTATTGTCCTCTTTTGTAAGTCGCTTTGGATAAAAGTGTCTGCTAAATGACTAAATGTAAATGTAATTAATATCATTTTCAATTTCATCTATATATTTTTGTCCATGTATTTTTTATCAAATCAAATACCTAGATATCTAAACATTTCCACTTGTTCTATAGCTTTATTATATAATCTAATTTATAATATTCTGGGGATTTCTTGTATGCAAGTATATGATTTACTTGACATTTTTAATCTCTAGTTGGTAGTCCATTATTTCACATTTTTGATGGCTGCCTGCATGCTAGAAATGACTTGCAAGGTGTTTTGACCTTTCTTCCATATGGCACCATCATCTGCATATAATACCTTCTATTTCTTCTTCTGCTTTGCTCAAATTCTTCTCCTAATTCTGTTTTTTAAGAGCTTTCTAATACTTTTCCTAATATGTTTACTTTATTTTTATCTGATAGTGCTACTACATTATTTTCTACTAAAACTGGTATTTGAAACGTCTTTTTACCTATTACAGGACTTTGTACCATATTCCAAATTTTGTCCATATGTGTATCTTATTGTTGAACAGAAATTTCTTTGTAATTCTCCTTCCGTTTGCTCTAGCTCTGTTGTATGCCAACAGATTAGTCATATATGTTTTTCCAGGGGTGCAGGAATAGGCTTTAGGTTGGGGGTGCTCTGTTTGTGTGTGTGTGTGTGTGTGTGTGTTATCAAGTCTATGCACAACAACCGTATTGGTGAGAACACTCGTTTAAACAGAATACACACCAAGGCATTTTGCATATCATATTTTTGACGTTATCAATACTGCTTGAAATCGCAATACAACGGACAGGTCCACAGGAATTAATTTAAGCCTTTAAAAATAAGGGCTGTTGTTTATACTGTCATATACTGTATAATGAAAGAACCTGCACAGCAACATGCAAAAAAAAAATAAACACAAAAACTTGTGAATTCTGAACACTGAAGGTGAAATTCTTTCATTATTTTGTGAATGTTGTCCAAAATGTCTCCATGAACATATAGCCAGGGCCATCCTTAGGATGGTGCAACATGGGGCCCTGCGGCAAATGGACCAAACATGAGGGGCACCTTGCACTGGGACATCCCAGCTTGGGACGGCCCTGCATGTCGCAACACCAAATGTGTATGCTTTCTCTGAGAAACAGAATTTAGAAGCCACATTTTGAGATGCCGAAGTGCTAAAAACAATCTCTCTGAAGATGCAGTAGACATGGGTAAACATAAGCTTAACTGGATGAGCTTTTGCACCTCCTTGAAGAATTCCCTCATTTGCAATCGCAATTATGAATCAAAATAATAATGTCCAATTTCATGAAGAGTATGAAACATCCTGAGTTTTGTCAATTCACTCAGTATCCTAAGCTGCAGGTACAGGACTGCTGTGTCAGTGTTGTTAGGCAGAAGCAAAGAGTCTCTATGATAACGTTCCCTTCACAGCATCCAAAAGTATCTCTTCCCTCCGTGCAGCAGTTGTCAACTCTGCTCTGATCAAATCAGCATTCAATTTTCTACATCACAACGTTCAGTGCTTCATAAAATTTGCATCTCCACAATGTTTCACCATTTTCAGATTAAAACATCCTCAGCCACTGTTGTTGTAAAAGGCCAGGCATTTTAACATTTTTGCAGTTACACATGCTTTAGTTTTGGCCTCAATCTCTTCAAAAAAGTTTTCATCTCTTAGTGCATGCATGCACCCTTTTAGCATCTTTACACATTCCAGCACCCAACAGCACTTGCTCTGACCAAAAAGTGCCTCCAAAATGTTCTCCCTTATCTGGCTTGCTTTAGATATTTTTGTCTGCATTTCACCACAAGCACCGAGGTTCTTCCAAAGTGTGTCTAGAGTTAGCAAAACAGGGCCATAGGCATGGATTATTCTCAACATTGCTTGAGCTCTGACACACCACCTTTTTGGACACAGCCCGAGTAGGTTGGTTACATCCTGCTTTCTGAAGAATGAGTCAAAAATGTTTTTGGCTTTGTTGATGAGTTCTTGCAGAGCCAGATCTAGAGAATGGTTGCAGAAGTGCACAATAACCCACTTACAATTTACATTAAAAGTGTTTATTACAAATAAAATGCTAAATCCTAAAAATGAATAAATGTAAATAAACAGAAATTGCATTTGCAGTCCTGTGAAAACGGGGTGCTGCAGCCAGGTTGAATATGGTTTCTTTCCTTAATTCCTCTATTGCACTCTGTGGTATATATTTCATTTTCTGACCTGCTTTTCTTTGAGAGATATCTTGACCTTTTGGCAACTGGTTGAGTCTTCTGCGAAAACTAGGATGTTGCAGCTTCAAAGTGCTGACCCAACCAAAAACAACAGTTGCAAGTAATTTGTGGTAAAATACTGGGTAACAGTTTACAGTAAGGTTTTATATGTTAACATTAGTTACTGCAACATGGAATAACAAATCAATTTTACAACATTCAACTGGTTTACCTGTATGCAGGCTTTATGAGCGGCCGGGAGATTTTCAGAATGGAACTGTCAGATGCCTCACGCCAGACATGGTCATTACGGTTGACAAGGGATTTTTTGTGAATGACCTTGTCCCTTGCAAAGTTTACTGACCTGCCTGTGTCCAGCAGGCACAGTCAATTGCCAGATTGAGGGTTCATGTTGAGAGGTGGATCCGGAGGGTGAATGAGAGCAAACTGTTTGACAGATCCATACCATTGTCTGTATGCAGCAGCATTGACCGGCTGTTTGGTGTTGCTTGCTTTCTGGTCAACTACCAGAATAGACCACTGGTAAAGTCATGAGCAGTTAAACACTGAATGTAGCAAGAAAAGGTAATGCTAGTGTTAAATGACACGTTCTTTATTTACACATACTACCGACAATATACAATTTTTTCACTAGTTAACTGTACCGAGATGCCCCCATTTATTTGTCAGCAAAACTCCAAAGTGTCACTTTGTATCATCCAGTGGAGATTTGCTGGCTGAACTGGGGTGCGTTTCCCAAAAGCATCGTTAGCGAACTATGGTGGTAAGTCCTATTGAACTCTATTGGTAACGACGGAACTTGCAACCATAGTTGCTTTTGGGAAACGCACCCCTGGATGATGCAAAATGAAGACGACTGCCCTGCAGAGTTGAGCTATAACCCTAATTAAACTCACCTGAACAAACTAATCAAGGTCTTCATACTCACTAGAAACTTCAAGGCAAGTGTGTTCTTTTTTTTGCTTTATAAAGCAGAAGTGTTTAGCCTAGCTCCCAGAGAGCTACCTTTCAACAGACTTTAAGGTGTGTTTGATTGGGGTTGGAGCTGAGCTCTGCAGGACAGTAGCTTTCCAGGAGCAGGGTTTAACATCACTGAATAAAAATGATAGTTTACCTTTTAACGAATCTGTTTAATGGATCTATGTATATTATAAAAGAATGTCCTGCCCTCGTAAATGAGTAAAGAGTAAATCATAAATCTATGGATTTTTAGTAGCTTTGCTGACTAGTTCTTTTACCAGACAAAATGGATATTTTCTGACAGTATCTGGTGTCCATGGCTGGATCTTATAAATTTGCATGATCTGACTGTAAAATGACTCTTATGACTCTAGCTACTTCATTGTCTCTATATATTCCACCACATCTGAATTACCATGTCATCTTCGACAAAAACAATAAAGTCACTCCACTCCATTCCTGTAATCAAGAGTTGGCCTAGGACCTGCAGTTGTAGCTGTGCTGGGATTTTATCTGCATGGTGCCACTATGCAATTTTAGATAGCTACAATCAACTTAGCCGTTTGCGTATTATTTCAAGCAGGGCAAAGGGTGGTCTTTTAGTTGGGTCAAGTAATGTCATTAGGTGATGACCCTAACCAGGGCATCGGGGTGGATGACAAACCCATAAGGCCAGAAATTTGTGTTTTTTGTTCTACAGTACTCCTGAATGGCTACAGGCTCCAGTACTAGGTCTCTTTTCATCGCTGCTGTTCCTCTGTGAATTCTTTAGCGAGGTGTTCTGAAGAGCGGTGGCCACAAACATGATGCACCTCCCTGAAGTGCAAAGAGGTGATCCGTGGCTTTCCAACTGTACAACTCCAAAGAGTCACTCTGCTCCCTTGTTTTCTAACCATGTCCAATGCAGGCTCCAGTGACTGCAGATTGCTGTTGGTGACTGCATACAAACTGGCAGCTGGCTCAAGCCTGTAGACATCTAAAGGAAGAAATGGTGGAGGAGGGGCATCTGGATGAAAAATGACTGTCCAGCTCACTGGCACTGGATGTTAGAAGGAGATGGGACTGCCTTCTTGGAATTTTCCAAAATTAGAATCAAATAGTGGGATGTCTGGGTTTATTGCCCTTGTGGTAATGAGTGGTGCAATGTGTGATGAGAAGTCCTTGTAAACCTCTGGTTGCCCTTCAGGCAGTTCTACTTGCACTGCCTTGTAAAGTGTCCTCCTGCTACGAAGGGATTTATAAACATTTCATAATTGAAGGAGTAATAAGATGAGGAAACAAAATTCAGTTGATCTTTCAACATATAAGTGTATAACTGTACCATAAAAATATACTGTACATTTGAAACCGCAAAAATTCCTCTTTACTGCAAAATAGCATTTGTTGAAACAAAGCCGCCAAAATGTCCCATTTTTCTCCACATTGTAATACTTTTTTCCTGTGCAATTAATGAGTCAAAACTGGGTGTTTACTGACAACATACCAACAAAAATTGTGCAAATATACCGTATGACAATTTCATGTGCAAAAACTTCACTAACATTATAAATTAACCTTTCACTGTTTACACCAGACACGACCATTGTTGTGGTGCACCACTCATTGCCACAATGGCAATGAATAATATATATTTATATAAAATATAAATATATAGTAATATATACAAATATAAAATTATTCATAAACCAAACAAAATAAATAAAGAATATAGAGAGAGAGAGAGAGAAGATTTCACCACTAAATAAACTCTGAATTCCTTCGACATATATTTAGCGTATTGTTTTTTTGTATGTGCATTTCTATACACTTTTTTGACAGTGGCGTCGTATAAACAGGACTTTTATTTTGGACTGGCGGCATGATGTCATAAGGCTGCACCGCAGTCCCGCGTTAGTTGTCATTCTGCTGAAAAAAGGTTTGTGTTTTAATGCATGCCAGGTGTTTTAAATGATACAAACCGTTCTGTCAGTCGTATAGGTTTTACATGCGGTGTAAAAATAATTTTTATTATTGAAAGTAACATTATTTTACTTAACCCCTATGAACGGTATTGTTTGTGAGTGAAGCGCATCCTCAGACCAGTAACACAAAAGGTGTCCCTCATTTTTCTCCCTGTATCATGAATCAGTTTATATTAAAACACATTCGGTCACTGAAAAGTAGTAATAGAAGAAACGTTTTTACTATCTAACTAGTGTCCGTGTTCAGCTGTAATTTTTATGCAGATTGAAAGATCGGCCGCATATTTATTAATTTCGAAAATATGACAAGCTGCATACAGATGCAACTCATTTAACTGGATATTTTATTATTGCGTGGCTATATAACAGCAAGATAACGTGTCATATGATATTATTACTATTTCTTTAAAATTACTAAGAATATTAAAAGTGTTTTTTTTCTTCCATGTGCTTCAAAGTAACAAACCACATCATTCACCCTTTATGAAGTAGGCTAGTATGTGATGTGATATAATATTTGGGGGAGAAGATTTTTGATGAGAAAATGTAAATTGAGTTTCATAAAATGTGGCTTTTCACACTAAGGACAACTGAGGGACACAATTATTACAAAAGGTGAAAAGATTTACTGATGTTCAAGAAGGAAACACAATGCATTAAGACCAGGGGGTGTAAACTTTTAAAACTGTCCTTCAATACTTACATGTTTCCTAGAAGAAAAAATAAGTGCATGGTGTTTCCTCCTTGGGCATCAGTGATTTTTTTTTCTTTTTTTTCTTGATCATCTGCATTCAAGAAATATTGTGGAAAACTGATGTTAATAAATAATATGCAGAGGAAAACCACAATAATACCAAAATCATGAGAAAGTTTCATTTTTAATGGTTATGTTGCACAGATTTTTAGAGATTGATGAATATGTGGCCAGTTGTTCTCATCTGCAGTAGAAGTAACAACTGAACATGGACACCAGTTTAAACCATTACACCAGAACATTTTGAAACTCAGTCAATTCAATGAATTGCCTTGCAAAAAGCGATTTGCAAAACATTGCACACTGCTATCAACTGCTGCTCAAAATTCGGTATGTTCAACTTTTACAATGTGTATTGACAGCTTTAACAAATTGCAAATATTTTCATTAAGTTGTAATCTTATAAATGTATCTACAAATCATTAAATACCAATTAAATAAATATGAAGTCTCTGTATAATTTGTCTAATAATTTGATGTGCTAGTTTTTTGGAAGGGCTTGGCTAATCAGACCATTTAAGATGATTAACTGACTGACCTCCCCGGCCAGTGCGCAGACTGCTGAACTAGGGAGCTGACTGAGAAGCATCCAAAGATTTAGTTTGTTTCATTTTTCTTCCTGTTAAGCAATATCATCTTAAACATGACAGTGTCCAGACACTGAGAAAAACTCCAGGTGAAGCAGCTGGGATCCATGTGACATACTGTTATGAAGATGGCGTTTATTAAAGAGGAGAGTGAAGACATGAGGATTGAAGAGGACTTCAGAGTGAAACAAGAAGATGCTGAGGAACAAGCAGGTTGGTTTGTATTCTTAAAAGTGAATTCATTCATTTTTTCCTTTGAAATGTTTTACTTTTCAGAAATAAATTATATTTTTGAAAAATATATGAGTTGCTTAAAGCGGGTTTGTTTGACATGGATCAGGTCGCCTCGTGTGCAGACATGTTGAGATCACAGGAGGACCAACCAGATAGTAATGCACCTGAGAAACTTATGCTTTTAAATTCTGCCTTCATTTTTACAATGTGTCATGCCTTAAATTATGAAAAACAATAAGTAGCCCAATAAAAAGACAAATGTTTTGTGTAACATTGATGACAATAAATTATGATAACCATTCATTTCTATCACTTAATTATGCAACAGTCTGTCTAATAAAAAGCAGTGCTGGGTTGACAATATAGTTTAATGGCTCGTAAAAATATTTTTGACATTTTCTCAATTCATTCACTTGTTGGCAAGTGCTTCTGTATTCTGTCTTGCTTTTGAAAGCCTGATTTCAGCTTTTATTTTTGTAGCTTCATTTAACCAAGTTACTAAATGTATACTCTGCACTGCTGACTGAACTTTTTTTCTTTTTTTGAAAATGGAAATTTCTAACAGGAGAGGAGAAAAGAAGAAGAAAAACTACAGCATGATTTTGTTCCTACTAATACCATGTTATCAAAAAATATTATGTATTATAGAATAGCCTTTCTGTGGGCCCGAATTTCAGAGTGAAATTCGACTATCATCTCGACCTTTTGAACTAAAAATGACATATCCTTTGCAGAAACAACACAAAATATGATAACATTAAAATTCCATGTAAAGTGGTCATTATTAAAATAACACAAGTTGTGAATGAAGATTTACATATTGCAGATGTGTGAAATTAATGGCAATTACATTGAATTTTAAAGGGGTGCTACACCCAGAAATGAATAAGTCTCTTAATATTTACTCACCTTGCCATCCCAGATGTACCTCACTTACTTTCTTTAGATGAACACATACAAAGATTTTTAGAAAAATAATCCAACTCTGTAAGTCTGTATAATGCAACCCAAAAAGTTGATGGTTCAAAAACCACACAGCGACCACGATGGTAACCCATACAACCCCAGCTGAGGAATCAGTGTCTCTGAAGCGGATCGCTAGGTGTTTGAGAAAAATAATGTTTTAAACTTTCAAAAATGTAAAACATTGCTTCTAGCTAACAGTCATATATTTGTGAGTTCACACTTGACGTAAAGTCAACATTATGAAGAGTAATTATGTGAAATGCATTGCATGAATGTTTGTGTGAGAAAGGACATCCTCTTTGCTTCCATGTTACTTCTTGCACAAGATTTACAACACACTTACATAGCGCTTCATGACACTCTTATGAATGTATGACAGTTGACAGAAGAAATGGTTTATAGTTTAAAAAGTTTCAAATATACAATTTTTTCAAATATATAATTTTTCATAGAAATACCTTCACCACTGTGATTGTAAAGGTTACTGTTGTAGTTACTTTGTGTGTGAGTGTTTTTTTTTTTTTGGAAACATTAACTTTTGTGTTACTATCCATATGCATTATATGGTCCTGGTCCTAATTCGAAATCTTTTCGTGTACCATCTGGAGCCTGCTTATGGAGCCCATTTGGGAATCACTGCTGTAGAGCACAACTACTATCTTTTTAGCAGCTTAGCATTTAAACAATGTTTATTAAATAATTAAATTGTTTGTATATAACATTATTCATACAATTAAAATGAGTTCCTTTTTGCACTTCACTGTTGCTCTTTTTGAGAAGCACCAGTCTAAACCAGTGTTTCCCAACCCCAGTCCTGGGGTTTTTTCCACTTCGCTGTAGATATACACTCATGAACTTCCCTAAGCACTTCCTTATTGTTGTTTTCCATTTTGGAAGTGTGTTCCACTCCATTAAATGGGCCTTCTGGTGACAAGAAAACTCTTCTTGTGGGCCTTTTTCAAGACTCTTTTCTCAAAGCCAGTAACAGGTGCATGGGATCAGTTCGAGGCAACCTATTGCTGCAAGTGGTTCTTTCTGAACAGCCTGGGATGCTCTCAAGAGTGGCTTAATTCCACTGGTGCATTAGCATTTGGCCGTCACAAGGTTCTACATGTGGCTCCTAGATGGACAAAGAAATATTAGATGTCTTCAACTTCAACTGATCAGTGTCTGACATCTAGCACTGCATGTTGCACAAGCTTTGGACAACACCACAATTGGCCGGATTCGCCAATGACAAAGATGACGTGTGTTTCATGTTTATTCATTTATTTATTTCAGCTAATGCACACAAATCTGTGAAAACAGTAAAAAAAAAAAAAAAAAACGATGTTAAATTGTCACATTTATCAAAATATGAAATGTCAGTGTATCTGACATATAAAATCTAATCCACTTCATCTGTGATAAAGTATGTAGGCGTTACTACAGGATGCAGAGAGCGTCCTATCTGTTTTCAACTCCCCCGACTGCAAGCAAAAAATCTAGCTGTTTGGATATATCCAACCAAAGTCGAACACACCTTGGGTCAAGCTGTGTTTGATAAGGGGATTGATAACTGTCATTTTGACAGTTCTGAGATTACAGGAAACACCTCTTTCAGTAGCTTTTTTTCCAGTAAGTTTTGATGCTATTTGTTGTTTTGATGCTTTAATGCTGGTTATGTTGGTTTTGATGTCTATTGTTTTTTGACATTAAAATGGTGTTAAAATAGGATTTTTTGTTTTGTTTTTCCATTTTAGATCTGATCATACTGAAAGAAGAAAGCAGCGAACTGAATGAAATGGAAGAGAAAGATCAGTATGACAAGCATCATGATTTCATGATTGGAGAAAAATCCACTGAAAAGACTTCCTCACGAAAAAGAGCTCAAAAGACAGAATCTAAGTCTTATTTTACCTGCTGTCAGTGTGGAAAGAGTTTCAATCAAAAACAAACCCTTGAAGTCCACATGAGAGTTCACACTGGAGAGAAACCTTTCAGCTGCCAGCAGTGTGGAAAGTGTTTCACTCAAAAAGGAAACCTTAAAAGTCACTTGAGAATTCACACAGGAGAGAAGCCTTACACCTGCAAACTGTGTGGAAAAAGCTTCACAGCAGAACCAAACCTTAAGTATCACATGAACATTCACAATGGAGTGAAGCCGTTCACTTGTGACCAGTGTGGAAAGAGTTTCACACGTAAAGTAACCCTTAATTACCACATGAGAAGTCACTCAGGAGAAAATGGTTTAATATGTCATCATTGTGGAAAGAATTTCAGTCATAAAGTAAGCCTCAAGACTCACATGAGACTTCACACTGGAGAGAAGCCTTACACATGCCCTCAGTGCGGAATGAGTTTCACATATAAAGCATCCCTTGATTCCCACATGGGAAGTCACACTGGAGGGAACCCTTATACCTGCAAAGTGTGTGGGAGGAGCTTCTCGCTAAAAGGAAATCTTAAGACTCACATGAGAATTCACACTGGAGAGAAGCCATTCATGTGTGTTCAGTGTGGAAAGAGTTTTACACGTAAAGTAACCCTTAATTGCCACATGAGAATTCACTCAAGACAGGACTGTTTTATATGTCATGAATGTGGAAAGAGTTTCCCAGACATGAAACACCTGAACAGGCATGTAATAATTCACTCCGGAGAGAAGCCTTTTAAATGCCAGCAGTGTGGAAAGGAATTCCAATTCAACAAAAACCTTAAGACTCACATGAGAATTCACACCACAGAAAAGCCTTTCAAATGCCATCACTGCGGAAAGAGTTTCAGTTATAAAGTAAGCCTTAAGACTCATGTGAGACTTCACACGGGAGACAAGCCTTACACATGCCCTCAGTGTGGAAAGAGTTTCACATATACAGCAACACTTAATGCCCACATGAGAAGTCACACTGGAGAGAGGCCGTTCATATGTGGTAAGTGTGGAAGGAGTTTCACACGTAAAGGAAACCTTAATTACCACTTGAGGATTCACTCAAGAGAGAACTGTTTTAAATGTTATCAGTGTGGAATAAGTTTTACAGACAGGAATCACCTTAAGAGTCACGTAATAACTCACACCGGAGAGAAGCCTTTCATGTGCCATCACTGTGGAAAGAACTGCACAAACAAAGTGAATCTTGAGGTTCACATAAGAGTTCACACTGGAGAGAGGCCTTTCACCTGCCCTCAGTGTGGGAAAAGTTTTACACTTAAAGGGAATCTTAAGACTCACATAAGAGTTCACACTGGAGAGAAACCTTTCACGTGTCTTCAGTGTGAAAAGGGTTTTACATATCAAAGAGACCTGAAACGTCATTTGCAAACTCATTCTGAAAAGAAATTTCAGTGTTCCGAGTGTGGAAAGGGATTTCGAAAAAGTAGCAATTTCAAAAATCACCAGCATATTCACTCCGGAGGAAGGCGATTTCATTGTGATCAGTGTAATAAAAAATTTCTTTTGCCATCACACTTACAGATACACTTGAAAAGTCATGCAGATGTGAGACGCTATCAGTGTTCCTTGTGTGGAAAGCGGTTTAAATGGCTCGGCAATTTAAAACGGCACCAGAAAATACGGATCTGTGTGAAATTTTTAAATGTTCACACCTCAGCTGAATGCAGGCCAAATCTGATTACCCAGCTTAATGACCATTTGCATCCTTTACCTCTGTATACTTTGTCTTGAGGCTTTTTATTTTCTTTTGTACATATGAACTTTTGCAGCCACACCTCACCATCTTCTTCGCTATATAAAATATTGACTGGTTGCGGTAGACACCCTCTAATTTTGATTCTATAGAGGCGTCGCTCCATTCCATATATTTATATATATGCTACAATATACAGGATAATAAAGATGATAAATAAAAGAACATAAACTGAATAAAATAATGAACACTGAACTGCATTCGTTTATTCATGCTTATTGAGAAAATCCACAGTTAAAGATATGTTGTCTGGACTTTAACATGGATGTTGGGCGTCATCTGGTGACATCTGGAAGCTATGTTGTGTAATAGCAGTCCCACTTCTGATCTTCTGTGTTTTTAGCTTACACAATGCACACTGTTAACAGCAGTCCAGTGTGACTTCTCCTACGACGAATGTCAAATTGTGTTTGTTTTTCAAGACAAGATAAGAACTATTGCTAAAAATTTCTTCTAACCCCCATGAACTCTGGCACTTCCGGCCGCCGCTCACAGAATTCCTATATGATTATTTTGCCGTTGCTGTGATAAACACCGGTTGCGCCGCTGCTTTCATGTGGGTGTGTAGTGCTGCTTACACTGCTTACTTCTTCATAAATATGCCGGTATTACCACTGTTCAGAGACTTTTCATGATGGCCAACATTTCAGTGCAGTGCAGCTCACAGTCACTGAACGTGTATGGGTTGATATAGAAAAACTGGACAACTTTTTTTGCACGCTCACATTTTTAACACGTCTTGATTGTCTTACAATCTGACATTAATGGCAACTGAGATCCCACAGTGTGACATCTATCATCATCATTCGTACAGTCTGACAAGCAACAATCGTAAAGTACTATTATAATTCATGCATTGTGCACCCAGCTTAAGACATCAACAAATATATCTACATCATCGCTCCATAGGCCCTGGCCGATGGCATTCAATTGCTTAAAAAAAACAACTCACTCATAAATAAATATTTGATGTTACATTACTTACTGAAATCAATGGGTGCCGTCACTCTGAGAGTCAAAAAAAACAAAAACAACAACACAAAATTAATACCAATGGCTCCTTACAATATTTTGAGGTCTTCGGGGTGCTTCAAACTCATTTCTCTCCTCATTGGTATTTACTGCCCCAGAGAAATCTAAAGCTGCAGTAAGATCTCACTTTATGATCAACTCCCTCAGGATATGGTGTCAGATCAGTAAGACATTCAAACTACCAAATACCTCCTTTTTTGCTCCTGTTTGTCGTAACCTTGCCTTTAAACCTCACTTCTAGACCCAGTGTTCATAGGTTGGGCTAGAAAAGGAATCCTCACCTTGAGAGATTTATACATAGACAACAATTTTGCAACATTTTCTCAACTAAAAGAGAAATATGACCTTCCTGCTTCACACTTCTTTAGATACCTACAAATTAGAAATTATGTTTGCTCCACTATGCCAAACTTTGAAACACTGTCAGCTGATAATGAATTACATAAACTACTTATTTGCGTTCCCAATACCCCAAAGTTAGTCCAAAAAATGTGTGGATTTTTTTCACTAGTCAGTTAGACATCTCTACTAATCATCTGAAAAACGATTGGGAAAAGGAACTGGATATTCATGTTTCTGAGGAAGACTGGGCAAAGTGTCTTAAAAATATATACACCTGTTCTATTAACGCCAGGCATCAGCTTATTCAGTACAAGGTGTTGCATAGATTGCATTACTCAAGGGTTAAACTTAATTCTTTCTATCCTATAATTTCCTCTCTCTGCAATAAGTGTGACTCTGCGGAGGGTTCTCTCGGTCATCTTTTCTGGGCATGCTCTAAACTTGGTTAACTACAAACTATTATATATATATTACATACTATTCTAACTATTATAGTTAGAAAAATTCTTAAAATTTATCCTAAGCACAACATACTATGATAATAGTGAATAGCGATGATAGTGAATCTTCAAAAAGAACTCAAACTTTTGTTACAAACAAGAACCATAGACTATTTTTTTCAAAGCTGCCAGCTGAAGTCCACAAACTCCTTAACGAAGGAGGACACATGAGGGTGCAGGCCAGAGTTTCTCCTTTGCACCATCTTCCCACTTCTGTTGCTGATCTGGAATTTTGCAGAGCACTTGCTGTTGACAGGATTGATCCGCGCAATGAACCTTCACATAAAAGAAATAATTCATTAGACCATTTCATTTTCTTTGTAAAGACTTTTTAAAGCATTAGTTCAGCCAAAATGAAAATTTTGTCTTTATTTACTCACCCTTATGTTGATACAAACCCATAAAACTCTGATTCATTTTCAGAACACAAATGAAAATTAATATTCTCTCTTCATTTTTGTCTGTCCAGGCAACCAAAGTCTTTTAGCTTCAAAAAGTGCATAAAGACATTGTTAAAATAATCCATATGATTCGAGTGGTTTAAGACACTTTATTGGTTCTCAAGCATGTTTGAGATTCTGTTTACCACATTTGATGTACTCTATGTATTTGGATGATCAATGTTTGTATGTGAATAAAAGCTTTAGGATTAATTTTCTGTTTTTATGCACTTTTTGAACTGGAATATTTTGGTTGTGTGTTCTTTCAGTGGATGGACAAAAATTAGATTATTAAAAATATCTTCATTTGTGTTCCAAAGATGAAAGAAAGTCTTACATGTTTGTAACAACATGAGGGTGAGTAAATGACAACAGAAGTTTCAGTTCTGCGTGAACTATCCCTTTAAATGTATTAAGATATGAAAACTTAGAAAAATATCTTAAGGAGAGGAAAGCAAAAAAAAAAAAAATTCTTCATTCAATGTAAATATGTGACCCTGGACCACAAAACCAGTCTTAAGTCGCTGGGGTTTATTTTTAGCAATAGCCAAAAATACATTGGATGGGTCAAAAATTATTGATTTTTGTTTTATGTCAAAAATCATTAGGATATTAAGTAAAGATCATGTTCCATGAAGATTTTTTGTAAAGTTCATACTGTAAATATATCAAAACTTAATTTTTGATTAGTAATATGCATTGCTAAGGACTTCATTTGGTCAATTTTAAAAGCAATTTTCTCAGTATTTTGATTTTTTTCCACCCTCAGATTCCAGATTTTCAAATAGTTGTATCTCAGCCAAATATTATCCTATCCTAACAAACCATACATCAATGGAAAACTTATTTATTCAGCTTTTAGATGATGTATAAATCTCAATTTTGAAAAATTGACACTTATGACTGGTTTTGTGGTCCAGGGTCACATATATGGAAAATAGACATGCCGATATTGGGTAATACATTATATCACAATAATGAACATGCATGGTGTTGTTATAGTGGGCACTTCAAAATTACTGTGAATAACTCTATTACAAATTTAGTTTTTTAGAATAAATTTTAAGAATGTTTTTCCATCAACCGGTTAAAATTTCAAACACTGCCCCTCTTGACTGGTCTGGCTGATCCCGCTATTTCTACCGGTCTACTATAAGGTTAACTAATGAGTCCTTATTGTAAAGTCTATTATAAGAAATCTATTGTTCTTTAAAATTCTTTCGCACTTTAATCTGTTATTAAGTTTAATAAGTTTATAAAATGTTTACTTTATACATTTTGTATGTATCGTTTTATTGTATTTAAATGATCAAAGTTATTTTTGTTATAAAAAAATTAGTTGGACCTGTTATAGGAGGAAAACACTTTTTTGTAACTTAATTCAATACCATGATGAAAGCTTCAGAATTTATTGTGTTTTGAGAATTTAAAATGTCACATGCCTAATGTGAAATAAAAACTAACAGTCTTTAATTTTCCTTTTGTTTCATGGTATAAAAAGTCTAGTCTTTGACCTGTCATAAAAGACTCCATTTATTAAATCATAAGAATGACAGAAAGTTCCACTTACTCACCTACAGTATATAAATAAAAATTACTCTGTAACTGTCTGTTATGAATTCATTAGAATAATAAACAGAATAGTGCACAGTTCATTTTATTTTAACTCAAATTGTCAGTTGTCATTACTGAATGTCAAGAAGACACGACAGTAACAGACGGACACTCCACCCAAAAATTTAAATTCTCTCAACATTTACTCACCCTAATGTCATCCCAGATGTATATGACTTTCTTCTGTGGAACACAAATGGAGAGTTTTAGGGGAAAAAAAGTCCTCTGAAGCAAAACGATAGGTGTGTGTGAGAAATATTTTAAATAATTTAACTATTTTAAAAAATTCAAATTTTAAACCATTGCTTCCAGGCAAGTGTCCTACACTGTTTGACGTAAATGTCAGCATGTTGTGAAGAATGATATAAGCACATTGTGAAACTCGCGCAAGAAGTGATGGTCTTATGTGCGTTCTCATCACTTCTCACCCGAGATTCACAACAAGCTTGTCAGGCTTCACAATGTGCTGATATTTACGTCAAGCGTGAACTCATGAACCCATGTTTGACAGTTGGCCGGAAGCAATGGTTTATAATTTGAAATGTTTAAAATATTAGTATTTTTCCTCACACATATCTATAGTTTTGCTTCAGAAGACACTGATTCATCCACTGGGGTCACATAGCGTTGTGATTTCTTTGTGTGGTTTTTGAAGCGTCAACTTTGAGGGACCTATCCACTTGCATTATATGGATTTACAGAGATGGATTATTTTTCTAAAAATCTCTGTTTGTGTTCCACAGAATAATGAAAGCCATATTTACATTTACATTTAGTCATTTAGCAGACGCTTTTATCCAAAGCGACTTACAAATGAGGACAATAGAAGCAATCAAAACCAACAAAAGAGCAACAACATGCAAGCATATGACAAGTCTCAGTTAGCCTAAAGCAGTATTCGTAGCAAGGTTTTTTTTTTTTTTTTAAAGAAACAAGTAGATAGAATAGGAAAAAAGAAAGCTAGTGTTCGTTTTTAAAGAAAAACTAGCAGTTAGAGAATAAATATGCAATTGATAGATGGTCAAGTGTGTTTTTTTTAAATAAAAAGAGATAGATAAAATAGAATTAGAATAGAGAGTGCTAGAGTTAGAGGGTCAAATAAAGATGGAGATGTGTTTTTAGCCGTTTCTTGAAGATGGCTAAGGATTCAGCTGCTCGGATTGAGTTGGGCAGGTCATTAAACCAGGTGGGAACAGTTAATGAAAAATTCAGTGAAAGTGATTTTGTGCCTCTTTGGGATGGCACAATAATGTGTCGTTCACTTGCAGAATGCAAGCTTCTAAAGGGCACATAGGTCTGAAGTACTGAATTTACTGGTAAAGGAGTGCAGTGGTGACATATGATACTGTTGAATATGCCAGAATTTTAAGTGAGCAGCTACAGGTAGCCAGTGCAAACTGATGAACAGCGGTGTAACGTGCGTTCTTTTCGGTTCATTAAAGATTAATCTTGCAGCGGCATTTTGGATTAGTTGTAGAGGTTTGATGGAATTGGCTGGAAGACCTGCCAAGAGAGCATTGCAATAGTCAAGTCTGGACAGAACAAGAGCTTTAAAAAGGAGTTGTGTTGCATGTTCCGAAAGAAAGGGCCTGATCTTCCTAATATTGTATAAAGCAAATCTGCAGGACCGGGCAGTTTAGCAATGTGATCTGATAAATTTAGCTTATTTTCAAACACAACTCCATATACATCAGGGATGGCATGAGGGTGAGTAAGTGATGAGAGAATTAGCATTTTTGAGTGAACAAACCCTTAAAAAGCGATAGTTCACTGAAAAATGAAAATTCTGTCATCCTTTACTCACCCTCATGTCGTTCCAAACCTGTATGCACTTCCTTCTTCAGTGGAACACAATAGAAGATATTCTGAAGAATGTAGGTGACCAGTGTTGGTGTTTCGGTTCCTGTTGACTTCCATTATTTGGACAAAAAATACAATGAAAGTCAATGGGACCCGAAACTGTTTGGTCACCAGCATTCTTCAAAATATCTTGTTTTGTATTAACCAGAAGAAATAAGTTCATACAGGTTTGGAATGACATGAGGGTGAGTAAATGATGACAATTTTCATTTTTGGGTGGACTATCCCATTTAAGGGATTGTTCACTCAAAAATGCTAATTCTTTATCACTCACCCTCATGCCATGCCTGATGTATATGGCTTTCATTCTTATTTTTCCCTTTAATGGTTACTTAACATTACAGCATACTGCAATATGTACTTACATCTGAATAAACTCCAAAGTAGTTGCTGCTTCCACTTGGTACTTGATGTTATGCACATAATAGCATCCGAAGAGAACAGCAAATGCATTGGACATATCTGGTAGGTCAATCACAGGAAAGAAGACTTTGCCTTCGATCACCAGCATCCATTTTTTTCTGTGTAGAATTGAATCTCCTAAAAATAATAATAATAGTAATAAAAAATAAATTTATTGTGTTCATGTTTTTTATTGTGTTATTTATAGCTTTGCAAAAACATTTCACATTTGATTTTGGTGTCAGTAAAAATATGTAGATGTTGGAGCCTTTTTCATTAGTTCAAAGAGATCGTTCACCCAAAAATGACAATTTTATCATCATCTACTTACCCTTGTTATTCAAAACTTATTTGAGGAGATGTTAGGTAAAAAGTTATACATAGAGAGCCATGAATAAAGTGTGACAAAATGTTTATTTTTTAAAAATCATCCCTTTAGCATCACTAAATCACGTACTAAAAGATCTTACCAAGCATGATCAGCCTTGGAGTAGAAAGAAGTCAAAGCCTGGTCTTTGCATCTTCCAGAGTTGTTGTGACCCACACACACAGACACACAGTTTTTCTAAGTGTCAGTTATAGCAATCATCAATTGTCAATTATGCAAATGAAAAATATATACATCGGCTAAAAGGAACATCTAATCCTCCGTTTCTTTTAAGTGGGCCATCAACAACAGGACAACTGCATCAGTAAGGTTATTCACATCTGGCACAGCAGAAGGCACAGTAATGTTAATATCTACACAGATTTCTCAAAATCACATTTATGCTTCATACTAAGGTGTGCTGATAATGATTACTTCACTCTAAAATACTTTTTACAGTTACTAACTGCACATTTAGTGTTTTTTTTACCATCTCGAATGTGCTATCTTAGGTGTTCACAGAGGCTGGAGAATTTAGTCGACACGAATGTAACTTACAGCCTTCCACGGTGCATCTAGAATTCAGATTGTGTTGTTCAGATCTGTTCACTATTTTTGCGGGCTTTCTGTGTTTGCGGTAACCTTACTTGTGCAAAGTGCGAAGAGGCTATAATAACGTGCATGCACAAACGAAAACCTGAAGTTCGCGCTTTGGCATGAATAATAAATAGATGCCACGGTGTTTGCAGATGAACATTGTGGGGTTTACGCTAGCAGTAAATGCATGCTGTACATTTATACACTTATATGGGTAGCGCCAAGCGATTACATAGCGATTACACAGCTGTACCATTAAAAGCTCAGTTTGTTGGTGTGGAAGAGTTTTTGTTGGTCAAAATATAAATTAATCAAGTGTAACCAATGTGAATATAGCCATTTATGTATCAAGTTATTCTACTATTATAAAATTGTATTTGCCTGAGTGTGTTTGCCTGTGTGTGTAGAGGCCTGCAGAACAATGGAATGTGCAGACGTATGGTTTAAGGAAAAAGCTGCACATCCTGTTTTGACATATAGTTATGTTATGTTGTAACATATAGTGGGGCCTATTGTCTGCTCCAGGAAACAGATGGAGACATAGCCAAAAACAATAACGATATAGGAAATGTATTGAACACGCCTTAGGGGGG
>JAFVLL020023809.1:0-34258 GCA_021397915.2 Tor tambroides
AGCTTGTCAGTGAACTACGGCTCTGTGTAGTAAATGCTGCTCCATCTGAAAACAGGTGATGGCGATTTACTGCTAATCACGGAACCGGCTTTACTAACGAGATACGCATGCTAATCGAATTCGATTAATTGCACAGCCCTCCGTCTTAATGTTAATCACTAGCCCAAGTATTTGTGGTTTATCCATAATCCTATTATCATTTTTTTGTTCAGTGGAAGCTGTCGCTGCCTTGGGAAACAAAGTAGTTGAGACCCTGCGTACACAGGACCCTTCTGAGGGTGAGTGTGGGTTTTAATCTGGCAGGCCAATCAGAGCATAGAGGGATTTGTAATCAAAATAGGGGAAAAAATAAATTAAAAATGTTCTCAATGATATGTTTTCTCCATTTCTTTACAGTACTGTCCATGCTGACCAATGAGACAGGATATGAGATCAGCTCTGCTGATGCCACTGTGAAAATCCTCATCACCACAGTTCCACCCAACCTGCGCAAACTGGACCCAGAGCTCCACCGTATGTTACAGACTCAAAAACTTCACATGTATTCTTACAAATTAGGTTTTCTTACTAGGGATGTACAAGGTATCTGTACCATGCTGTTCTTTTTTTAAATTCTTGTCAATATTGGATATTTAATTGTTTACACAGATTTAGCCTATTTTGACATTTGCTATCATCTAATGCTCGTTAAAGAACACTAATAACATGTAATAACTAATAACACAAATATAATCTTCAGCAAATCTTAAATATCTTTTTTTCCCCATACTGTACATTAATGTTGTGATGCTTAAATTCACTTGTCATTTAAAATGGTTGTTTTTAGTAGTTTATTTAGTCTACATTTGTGAAGAATTTGAACATCTGCCATTTATTTGATTATCTGTAATCGGGGGTGACCAGAATTGTATAGTTAAATTTTTTTCTACTCATTTTGCAGTTGACATCAAGGTCCTGCAAAGTGCTCTGGCAGCCATTCGTCACGCTCGCTGGTTTGAGGAGAACGCTTCTCAGTCAACGTAAGTACACTTTCTCTTAATTGCTTTAATGAATTAAATGTGTTTTATGGCTTACTTTGGTTTCTATCTTGACTCAGTGTGAAAGTTTTGATCCGCTTGCTGAAAGACCTGCGTGTCCGATTCCCTGGATTTGAGCCTCTCACACCCTGGATTCTAGATCTTCTGGTGGGCACTGTTTTGAAGTCTAAAGTTTGTCTAGTCTTTTCTGCACTACACCAGTTGGCTTACCTGTAATGTTGCTCTTTTCACAGGGACACTCTGCTGTGATGAACAACCCCTCTAGGCAGCCCTTGCCACTCAACGTTGCTTACAGGTAAGGTGGTGGTAATTGTTTTGTTTGTGGTAATGAGCATCAAACTTGTTGTGGATTTTGGGGTATAGTGAGCGTGTGTGTGTGTGTGTGTTGCAGGCGCTGTCTTCAGATGCTTGCTGCAGGTCTTTTCCTGCCAGGCTCTGTAGGAATCACTGATCCATGTGAAAGCGGAAACTTCCGTGTGCACACTGTCATGACCCTGGAGCAGCAGGTAATGCAGACTTCAGTCAGCAGGTAATGTACAAAATTTAGTATTAAAAATACAGGTAATCTAATTGATTGTTTCTGCAGGACATGGTGTGTTTCACAGCCCAAACGCTGGTGAGGGTTCTCTCTCATGGAGGATACCGAAAAATCTTGGGCCTTGAAGGAGATGCTAGTTGTAAGTGTTTGAGGTTTATTGCAGATTGATTTATGTAGTTGCATTCAAGGCTGATGTTTATGCTTTTTTGTAGATCTCACCACTGAGATGTCTACATGGGATGGAGTGATTGTCACCCCATCTGAAAAAGCTTATGAGAAACCCCCAGAGCGCAAGGAAGAGGAGGATGAAGCATTGGAGGAAGGTGGAGAGGGAGAAGATGAAAGCATGGAGACCCAGGAGTAATGCAATGGTCTCTGACAAAGTTTTGGCCTGGTCATTTGTATTTTTGTTGGTTTTTAATAGAGATCTGTGTCACATCTATAAGTTTTGATACGGTATTCTGATATTCTGATACGGTTACGTCTAGGAAAAGGACTGAAAATCACTTTTAATTTGGCTTCATGGTTTTTTTTTTTTGTTTTTTTCTATTTGTATTTTTATCACTGGTGGATCAAGTAAAGTTTTTATATCCTCCTTTGTACTATGTTTCTGCATTCTTTTATTTTTTTTCTCTAATTACAATTCTTTTAATATTGCTTTCATATTTTTAGGTTGCACACAGTCCTTTTTTTGTTGATTGACGTTGTACTGATTTTGGACAAGTACTTAATGGATAATTTACCCAAAAATGAAAATGAGGTTTGTTTTCTTGTCAAGCATGTGTGGTTGAGCTTTACATTCAAAACATGAGAGACTAGATAGAATGTAGAAATATAAATGGAAAATTTGTAATTTTTTTTTGTAGTGAGTATATGATTTAAATCTTCATTTTTGGGTGCAGTACCTCACAATCAATTGTTCTAAATGCCATCTGAAAGATGCTGTTATTCAGACCAACAGCATGTATGGGGTTGCTTTTACACACAATCTTACCAGTTGCCTTCATTTCTACCAATGACATATGTCCAGCAGTTGACCCACAGCATCATATGAGACTACAGTTTCAGGCCAGAAGTATCAGATTTGATGTTAGGGCAGAGGTGATGGTCACCTAACCCACCTCCACCACTAACCCTAACTTCACTCCAATTATAAGCACCACTCAAGAGAATGCCTATCCGTACCTTACTACTAACTCTAACCTCAGTAAGGCTATAATCCCCACCCTAACTTCTGGTCTGAAATTGCTGTGAGTTTGCACCTGAATATTATGGAGCCAACAATGGTTCCAAACTTTGTCAAAGCAAAATCAGTGTCTGGGCAACACACAGTAGTAACATTTTTGAATGAATCGAGTTTTCAAAAAAAAATTGCTTGATAAGTTTAGTGACTCTCTCACAAGCAGAGGTGTCCACTATCTACATAGGATTATTATTATAAAGTGTTAATACTTGTTCTAATCCTATGAGAGTAGGGAAGTCAACACCACAGCCATAATGATAATGACACAAGAACGATGTTGTAGGCTGTATCCGAATTCGCATACTTCCCTACTATTTAGTAGGCGAAACAGTATGTCCGAATTTGTAGTTGACATAAATAGAGTAGGCAAAAAGTACTAGGCAGGATGACCTGACTGCATTTCTTTCACGACTTTTGAATGTCGTAAAAATACTATCCAGAAGTTTTTTTTTTTTTTTTGTTCTTTTTTTATTTTGCTGACTAAAATGATGCCTTATGCCCTGAAGACGCCGATTAAGCGCGCGCTTGAAATAAACACAACTTTAACGTCCGTTGGTGTGAACGGTAATATTATCTTTCCTGCTTTAAACGGAAGTTTCTTCTTGTGTGAGTACGTTTTAAACACTTTTCAAAAGTTTATGAAAACATCTTTAAAAATAGTGAGAGCATTTTAAAAATGGATAAGCTCTTGTGAAATGTTATGAGGAAAATAACAGGACACTAAGTGGACAGCAGTTATTTTACCTTGCTAAAATAGCTTTATAGTAATTTTTAGAAAATGTTTACAACCGTTTACAATATTACATTCTGTGTTTAGGTTTACCACATCACAGTGTGCCATCTCTGATTTAATGCTAGTAGACATCTCAGTGACCAAAGACTAAACATGATCCATGTATACTTCAGCTGTGCCATTGTTCGTCTTAAGGCCTTCGACCTTTACTCACAACAAATGGTAAGAGATTCAGATTTATTTCAAATCTGGAAATAATATATTGAAAAAGGTGAAGTTGTAAGCTATTGCAGTTTGGTAAAACAATGTAAAAAGCATAGATACAAAAATGAACATTTTTATCTTGGCACTGTATCAAACATAAATATATGATTAAAAAAAGAAAAGAAAAATAAATACACCAACCGTAAATAGTGAGAACATTAATAATCAAATTTTCCACAATGTTCTTATAATGCAGTGTTATGAGCAACTTAATGAACATTTAAAAGAAGAACAGAATTGTTTTGCTACATCACAAACTGGCCAAACATTTATATTTATATATATTTTTCTTTTTTTCCATTAAGAAAGGGGAATACTCATTCTTCAGATCTATGTGTTCATTTGACATTTTCTGTAATCTTGCACACAACTCCTAGAAGAGATGGGCCTAATATTAGCTGTTATTTTTCAATTTGTCTCATCTTCCACAGGGCTATTTTCTACATTAGCAGCAATTACAAACAATAGAATAAAATCTAAACCGGGTGGCTCTTTACACATGAACACCCTGGAGAATACAGAATAGATTTTCTCATAATTGCAATAACATTTTTTTCATTATATATGAAATTATTAGTAATACCAGCAATCATCAACAATCCATTGAATATTAATAATAACAACTTCAATTGCAACAGATATATTTACTGTACATAATACAACGGAACGTGAGAAGGTATTTGTAATTACACAGTAATTGTTTGTAAGTCTATGACCCATGTAATTTCCAGTGATCTGTAATGCGTTATAGAAAGCAACGTAACGTCTACGTCACACTGCTACAAGCTCCTCTGTACTACGAAGAAATATTCATCACTTGCTCTAGCTAAATCTGTTTACGGCATATACAGAGGCTTCGCCAACACGTTTTAGACTCGTTTTTCAGCTTAAAGGAGCAATGGCAGAGTATCAGCCATCCATTCTGACTTAAGACACCAGATGTCGCAAGACAATCAGCATACCATCGGGTCATGTGTTGACATGGGAAGCTTGACATGATGTAGCGAGAGACACATTTAATACTGTATTTGATTAGGTTCCATCAATCCATTTACATTGGCAAACGTTGGTTAGAATAGAAAGGCCGTCAAAATAGTCTTTCTGAGCAGTCCGCTTGAGTGTCAGATTGGTTCCTGTCAGTGCCTGAGAAGGCAAACAACTTGGAAAGGGGAAAGTGTGGTCAGTCTTGCTTGAAATTAAGTTTCGTTGGTATATCAAAAACATATGGCCCTGATAAGAGATCATCCTATTTCTCGCACTGGAAACCCCAACGACATGTTGTACATAGTCTTTCAGTGTTTTGAGAAGGCAGGAAGTCCTTCACAGTGGAAGAGGAAATAGTCTGTTGTGCTTTTCTGTCATCTAAGACTTGCTGTGTCCAAAAAAAATGTGTACGTTGACTGTGATTACAACCGTTTTGAAGCTTAAAAAAATATGTTTTCATAAAATGATGAATGCTTTATCCATAAAGTATTCATTAAATAAATAAATAAATAATATATAAATAAATACAAAAAAAAACAAAAACTGTTGGACTAATTAATTGATTTAAAAACAACAACAAATGAGTTTAGATACAGAAATGTAGGTGTAGTTATTATAAATAATTAGATAAATACTTCTGCCCTTTTTTCTAGACAGGGGATAAAGATCTACAGTTTTGATAGAAGAGTTTGTTCATTTTTTTATGGATTAATAAAAGCATGCAGGTTACATAGAAACATCCAGTGTGAGGTGGTTATTAGCTGGATCAGGTGTAACAAATCAAATTATTAGAACAATACATATTGTGTGAGTTATATATTTCGTATTGAATATAATACTGAATAGTTAGATTTTAAAAAGCCACACATAGTGCTGTTAGGCATGTGTAGATAGTCAAGACATAGAAAACAGATTATATTTTTTTGCCCATAGACAACATGGCAAGTGGCTGTCAACCGTCTATTCTTCTTTTGTCAAAAGTCTTCAGCCAGTCTGTTTCAAGGTTGACAAAAGAAATTAGAGGAAAGCAACATGATTCTGCTGAAGTTTGTAGTGGTGAGTTGCTCAAAGTCTTCTTTAAAGTCCACAGAGCTGTCACGCCCCTACCTTGTAAATTCTTAGACACTTTTATAACATATTTAACACCACTTTTGACATATGTTTATCTGCTAATCTAAAAATGTACTTTATAAAATATACATCTCCCAATAAAATATTTCCATTATTCCATTACTTTTTCCATAGTTAAAAAAAGATCATTCATGCAATCAGCATTTTTCATTAAAAAATATTAATAGTAAATGGAGTTTGCAAGAATTATTGTGATCTTGTTTTCAGTTTGCTTTCACCCAATTGAGAAACTGAATGCACACAAACACATAATCCATTCTTCCTATCACATTTATATGTTTCCTTTCTTTCATAAACACACAAAACTTCAACTAAACTAACACAGCTTTTTTTTTTTTTTTTTTAGAAATAACCAACAAATTAACGTTTGGTGTAAAGTGGACACAGATTTTTTTTTCTATAAAATAATCTAAAATATCTTTTGTTTTGCACCTCTGATACATTTAAAGAGGGGGAAAAATAAGAGATGGTTATTTGAGAGAAAAAGAGAGAAAATGGAACTGGAACCAGAAGAAAAAGTGATTTGATTAATTTCTTAATTTCTCCAAAAAAGAGAGAGAAAAAAAAGCAACCGCAATAAATTAAAGCACTCAGGCAACATGTAGAAGCTACATTGATTTCATATTAGAGGGTTTTTATCTGTTGCAAAAAAAGGCAGAGGGGTGAAATGAACAAGATGCTCCCCCTCTTCTCTGAATGATCATTTTTCTGCGTGCAGGTCAAGTGTGAAATTGAAGATTGTCTTCTGCACCCCTGTTTCTGAAGAGTCTTTTGATGTAGACCGTCCTGCTTTCAGGAAGTGTGGCTGTTGCCTCAGAACTTGAATGTCTCTGTTGTGTTTTTTCTCGCATCTTTTTTAAGACGTGTGTTTTCACACTGGGCTGATGAGAAGCCTGACTGCAATGGCAAAGTGATATTGCACTATACGGGAGATGAATCCCTGTGGTAATTTGATAACTGGCTTTAAAAAGGCATTTATCTATACTGCAAAAGTTGCTTTCAGGAGTTTTACTACTGCACTGCTAAGACATTCAGAGTCAGGCCCAAATTTACATTAGGGTGCATTGTTCTACTCTGGCCACAAGAGAGCGCATGTGTCACAGTGAAAGGGGCTACGTCCGCCACACTGTGGGATCGATTAAGAAACACATACACAGGCAAGATTATATCAAAACAAGGTCTATTATTTAAAATAAGAAGATAAGATCCTCTAAATATATGATATTGCACCCGTATGTGTTGGCGTGGTTCATTAAAACAGTCCTAACATTTATATATATTTTGCAGACTTACAAAAATCTCAATCTTGTTGTGCTGGCTGAGCCCTTTTTTCTGAGAATAATAACACTTGCTCAACAAAAAATGAAAATAAAATGTGTAAGCTCACATCCAAACACCAGCAGCATACTAGTAAGCCATCTCAAGTTCTCCATCACAATAAAGTGAGTAATTGCACTCGCTCTCTGGCTGCTTTGTGACATGAACGTCTGTGCAGGGGGCCCGAGAAGAGCCGTAGTGGTTGTGTAAGGGGGTCTGAGTGACTCAGAGTCTCGTCTGAGCCTCTGTGATGTAGATCTCGATGCTGTCAGCGCTCTCTGTGGCAGAATTCTGACGGAAAGAGGCTGAGCGTTTGGTCTGGAGCAGCCTGCGCCGTGTCTCCAGCTTTTGCCGGTCTCCCACGTCCAGCGATTTGTCCCGTTCGGGAACGCTACGTCCTCGCGAGACCACTAGCATGCCTCCGGCCTCCGTGGTGCTGTCGGCACGCAGGCTGCCCGTCACGCCACCTACTGGCTTCTTTGGTAATGGAGGTGGAACCTTCTTGTCCTCCTGAGAGGAAGAGCAGGGGAGTGGCGTGACAGCATGGATGACCAAATGCAGGGATGGACGGGAACGCAGGGAAAGACACCGAAAACGCACATGTACAAGCAGAGGATGAAGACCAGGACATGTACGGAGAAGGGACAGCACCATGAAGTTGCAACATAAGAATGATTTGGATTAGTGTATTTAGGATGAGACATGACATTGTGGAAGCAGCAGACAGTAAAAAGAAAGAAAACAGAGAAATTAGTTACAGATTTGTTAGGCTTTAATATCTGAAAGCAAATGAACAGCTCTTTAGGCAGAAAAACAGATGTTATTCCAGAACATGCATGTCTTTGTTTTTTTCTCTGTAGTTTAGTTCCTTTTCTTGCTGAGGTGTTTGTGTGATGGCAGAGAGCTGCTGGGGCCCAGCACATGGGCGGTTCTCCTGCCTGCTGCTGTTTTGGCACTGGAGTGGAGCTGTGCAGTGACTTGAGCAGAGCGAAACTCCACTCTCACCTTCTTCTCAGGAGACAACCTCCAGCCCGAGTCCTTCAGCCGCTGGAGGTCCTGAAACTTCACCCTGACGTCCTCGATGGCTAGCTGGAGGAGGTCCCAATAACTGGCCAGATCCTGAGTGGTGGTCTGAGGGTATGATGAAGGATCCTATGGAAAGCGGGGGGATATTATAGAGCGTTGCAGGGATGACATATTTTTGTAGGCCAAAAACTGGAAACGAGTCATAAGCATAAGATATTTCATTTTATTTTATGACATTAAATACATAATGTTATTTAGTAGTAATGTTATTTTTATATTACATTACTACATCACGCCGAACAAGTAAGCTCATGCTTTCACTTAACCACTTTTACAGCCACATTGTGTTTATAATCATACTCTGGCAAAGTAGCCTAACTAAAACTTTCAGAGAAAATGATTTTTAATAAAGATGGCAAGAGTTGTTGGAAACATAATGGTGGTGACGCTGAAGTCAAGTGACCATGGTGTAGTTCGTTTATAATCTAGATTGATCTTTTCTTTATCTTTTATATTAATCTTATACAACGTATACAGTTAAAAACTGTAAAAGGTTGAAAATTATATGTAATTTTACTATAAATTACAGTCAAATTTGTGATTAACTCTAATAAGTCATGTAGCTTTTTGTTTTACCACCTGTATTATTATTTGGTAGTTAAAGTAGATTACTGTATCATTGTATTTTGTATAGTAGAGAAATAAATAAATATGCTAAACAAATACAAAAACAATGTCAAACTTGAAGATAGTAAAGAACAGTAAAGTTCTTCTATTTACAAATTTCTAAGTTATTTAGTTTCTTTCCAATGTTTAAATTTCTATGTTTTGTTTTATTTTTCTTATTTATTATATAGTATTGTATTTATCACATTATTGCACTATAAAGTTTATCTAGATTCTAAAAAAGGTAAGGACATCCTCCCTTTTATCCACGACAGAAAGAGTTTCAAAACACTCACCACACTCTGTTGGCACATCCTGAAGAACTGCTGGACTCTTTGTGACATGAGCATCTGAGCACTGCCGACAGCTCCTCTGATGAGCTCCAACACTGAACCACAAAACAAACCAATCAGAAGGAAAACAACAGCGTTTAGACAGAAGGAACTGTTCTGTGGGCCAAACACTACAGATTCAAGACCCCGTGAAATCAATGAAAACTCATGGTTTGGGCCTATTAGCCCATGTCACATTTACCCCAACCATCTCTTCTGCTATTCCTCACTCACCCTCTTCCGGCAGTTGATTTGTCTCTGCCTCTCTCTCCATGTTCTGGCACCATCCCTCCATCCTCTCCACTTCTGTCTGCAGGAGCCGGAGGAAGAACTCTCCATCCCGCAAGCAAGGTGAGGCTCGGCCCGAATCAGGGAGGCTCCTCGGGCCCTCGCTCCAGCCTCCCACTCCACGCTCAGGGGCCAGGGGCAGAGGGGAGTGGGAACGGGGCAGTGCCCTCAGTTCTGGAGGGCCAGGCTCGTTGGTGTAACCGCTGTGGTAATCCTCACGGTAGGCCCACTGGCCCTGTGTGTGCACTGTGCGATACTCTGCAAACTGACTGGCTGATTCCGGTTCAGACGAGTGCCGCTGGAATGAACAGCCAAACTGCAGGCCCTTGTCTTGAGTGGGGACAGTCAGACCACCAAAACCCTCCGTCTCAAGATCAGCTTGGACACTTGCTGTCACGCTGTTGGAGCGTTTAAAACGGGCTCGTCTGGAACAAACAACAACAGGTCAATTTAGAATCAAATGTAGTGGTAGAACGAAATATTGATATATAGTTACCGGTATTTTGATAATATTGGCCGCATTATGTCGATTACCATAAAAAATAATTTCAGCTTGTCCTTTGTTTTCGTTAACCAAAGCAAAAATTTAAGTTACATTGAGGCACTTACCATGCAAGTAAATTGGACCAATTTTTAAGGATTTAAAACCAGAAATTTGAAGCTTATAAATTCACAAAAGCATTTACATGCATTCAATTGAAACTTAAAGCTTTAAAATCATAATTGTTGCTTTGTTATACTACCAAAGTTGTAAAATTGGATGCAACTGCACAAAAAAGGCTAGTAAACGATAATTTTTTTACGCTAAAACCATGTTAACACTCTACCGCAATTGTTTGCACCTTGTGGCTATAGTACTACGTTTACAGATTGACCCCATCTATTTCCATTGTAAGTGCAATTGTAAGAAAATGAGGGACACATGGAAATTTTTTTATAGTAATCAACATTATTCCACAAATGCTGTTGATTGAGGTTAAAGGAATGATTCACCCAAAGATTAAAAAAAAAATGCTGAAAATGTACTCACCCTCAGGCCATCCAAGATGTAGAAGAGTTTGTTTCTTCATCGGAAACAAAATTGGAGAAATTTAGCACTTCATCACTTGCTCACCAGTGGTTCCTCTGCAGTGAATGGGTGTCCACAAATCCAGAAGTAATGTCTTGTGAAGTGAAAGCTGCATGTTTGCAAAATGCAATAATGATGTTTTTTTGTTTTTTTTTACTTCAAACCTCTGCTTCTGGCTAAAATACAAGTCATCCTATTTATGAATTTTGGACTGGTATTTTGGCCAGAAGTTATAGTTTAAAGTTAAAACACCTTAATAATGGGTTTGTTTCTTAAAACACAGAGCTTTTCACTTCACAACACATTAATTGATGGAGATGTGTGGTGTGTATGTGGATTATTATGATTTTTTATATCAGCTGTTTGGACTCTTATTCTGATGACACCCATTCACTGCAAAGAATCCACTAGTAAAATGCCACATTTTTACAAATCTGTTCTGATGAAGAAAAAAAAACTCCTCTATATTTTGAATGGCCTGAGGGTGAGTAAATTTACAGCAAATTTTCATTTTTAGGTGAACTATTTCTTCAACTTGCACCAAATGTCTCAATACCATAAATACATAAAATATGACCCAAATGACTCCAAACTAGCAGTGTTTCTGCTAAATCAAGAAAGAGGCTGACAAGGTAATTAATGATCACAAGACACAAAGCATATTCGTGGATGAGTGACATCATTTCACAGGTTTTGGCGTATTGCGTAATGGCTGCCTAATTATACCCTCTCACCTCACTCTGTGTTCCTAGCACGTACACCCACTGTGTGTGTGCTTGCTTGCGTGTGTGTGAACCTTGCACCTGCACCTCTTGCTCATCTAACACTGTGACACATTCACACTCCACCCCACTTCAGAAATAAACCAACCACCCCTGACTGCCTTTTCTCCAATCAGGAGAATCAATGCAAATATCAGAGAAATAATTAAAGAGCCCATGAAAGCTTTTAGTCCATGTCTGTAGCTTTTAGTCCATATCTGTTAGATTGAATTAATCTATAAGACAGTGCACTGGTTCTCAGCTGCTTAGACTGTACATTGGACATCAAGTAGTGTACAAGTTTTGATATTGTACAAAACAAAGATGTCCTTAAAATCAAACACTTAAATGTATTAATGTTACCTTAAACTGCATAGTCCCAACAACATGCAAATTTTTTAACATGTTTGTTCACCAAAGATCTTGACAAAATGTAACACATTTAATATATATGGGATGGGAATTGTAAAGAACTTAATGATTATTTTAGTACTTTTAATAAATGAAAAATAAAATAAAGAAAAAAGAAATAGAGTTCCTTCGCCAAATTATGAGAGCTTCAATAAAAAAAATGTTGCATTTACACAGAATTATTAATGACATTTCTTTCTTTCTTTTTTCAAATAACTGGCCCTAACTATATATTAAGGGAAAGGGAAGTGGTGTGTGGCCAAGTATGGTGACCCATACTCAGAATTTGTCCTCTGCATTTAACCCATCCAAGTGCATGCACACAGTAGTGAACATACACCCGGAGCAGTGGGCAGCCAATGCTGCGGCGCCCGGGGAGCAGTTGGGGGTTCGGTGCCTTGCTCAAGGGTCTCACCTCAGTCGTGGTATTGAGGGTGGAGAGAGTGCTGGTTATTCACTCCCCCCACCTACAATCCCTGCCAGACCTGAGACTTGAGACAATGTTATGATGGTTAATATATTTATTATTATTTATAAAATGCTATCAACAAAAGCCATAATGTGTATCTTTAACTACACATTGTCATATAAACAGCCAGTCAATAACCGCACTGGGGTGCGTTTCCCAAAAACAACTATGGTCGCAAGTTCCGTCGTTACCAACAGAGTTCAGTGGAACTAATGACCATAGTTAGCTAACAATGCTTTTGGGAAACGCACCTCTGATTAGTTAGTTGTGTCTGTTTGACTTACTCAGAAAGAACAACATTTGAAACAGCTCTCAGCTCCCAGCGCTATTTAACATATTTAAAACAACAGAAAGTAACAGATTTGTTATACATAGTTAAAATTTACTCTAATAAATTCTGATGACTCATATTGCACTCATGAATGTTAAAAAATAATTATAAAAATGATTAATAATAATTAATTAAATGCTCTCTAGTATGAGAATGTCTCTCCCACTAATACCAAATGCCACCAAAAGGCAATAGCAAGCAGCAATTCATGATTCATGGTTATTATGTAAAAGTCTACTGGCAATTTAAATTAAATGAGGAGCCCTTCAATACTCCACAGCTTCCTGTTTTGATAGGAAATATATCAACACAGGATAGAAAACTGCCATTTTTGCCGTTTCAAAAATGCTATAGGATATATAGAGATGAAAAATGAAGCAAGCTAGATTTACCTCTTGTCATCCTCCACCTGAACCCCTATGGAGTGCACCTCTCTCAGTGCTTTGCCTTCTGGGTCTGAGTCAGACAATGTCTCTGAGCTGTCCACCTGGAAAACACAAAGAGAGACATTTAACAAAATGTTTCACAAGAGAAAGACATTCGGTCTGTATCTCTCACGGGATTATCCCCTCTTATACCTGCACTGCAATAGAGGGTCTCCACTTCCTCCCTCGTCCTTCCTGTTTGAACTCCTCTCCTCCAGTCAGAGCTTTAGCTAGGGACATACTGTTCTGGGGCAGAGAGGCTGATTTTCCCAGGCTGCCTCCAGCCCGGTCCCTAGATCCCCTGGGCCCCTCCAGAAGGTTATCAGCTGAGCTGCTGTGTTTCGGTTTCATTGGACCAGGTCCACCAGGGTAAGCGATGCTCTGAAGGGCCCTGCCGTTCAGACTCTCTGCGGAGTTGCTGCTTTGTCTGACTCGCACAGTGCCCCCGCCAAGATAGTGCCCACCTCTGGAGCTACGGCCCCCGCTGCTCTCCGTCAGGTCCACTGAGTTGCTGTGCTGTCTGGGCCGGACCAGAGCAGGCTGTCCTGTACTCTGGAAGTAAGCGTCTTGAGTGGATTCAGTGCTGCTCTGTGCGGTCACGGAGATCATTGGCTTGGACATACGAGGGGGAAGAGGAGGGGGTCCTTTCCTGTATGGGAACACTAGACCGACAAAGACATAAAGGTTTTATTAAGACTGCTATTCAAATATATCATTCATTTGAAAGATGAAGGGCTGTTCATTCAAAACAGTCGCCACAGAAGGAATAAAACATAATCTTCCTTTGAGTTAACTTTCAGCTGAAGAAGGAAAATCATTAGTAAGGAGAACAGAGGAAGGTAAGGTTGCAAGGACTTACAGCACAAAACCTGCTGGAGGCTTCAAGTACTAGGCACATTTTTGTAGGTAAGAGAAAAGATGGACACACAAGCCAACACGAACACTAACATGATTTCAGTACAATTAAAAAATACAACCAAAACAAGTATGTGGCACCTTTATAGGGACGCCTTGTTTGTAATTTCATCCTCCCCCCTTTTTGTTTATCGTTTGGCCGTAATGCAAGAGAAAAAAAAAATTACAATGTTAGAGAAGCCCGTAAAGTTCTGCATTTAAAAGTCTGACCTCATTAGTGTAACGTAAAAACGTAATATTTAATTTAAAGGAAATAGTTTAATTTAGCTCAAAGGGAATCATTTATGATTTTATAGGGAATTTGAACAGAATCGCTGTTTTGACGGCTGATCACTGAGGCGGCAGCGATTCCGTATAACAATCAACTCTGCACTGGATATGAAAATCCAAAATATAGTGAAAACACTATTTAATAGCGCAGTAACAAGATCGACAGATTAAGACATTAACTTGTGAGCACAAAACACAAGGTACTTCTCTTTTCAATATAAATAAGATTTTATTTATATAAACCTAAGACATAAACTAAACTAACACATGAACACAAGCATTCACACATTTACACGTTGCAGAAAAAGAGAAAGTAAGGAAAGGATGAGTCTAAAAGAATGAAAATGTGAAATCCCAAGTTTACAGCAATATGTGCTATTGCACCAACCTGAACAACCTTCAATCACTTATTTAACCCTCGCATTGAGTTTCTCAATGAGGCTAAAATTTATATTAAATGCGCCAGCTCAGCAAAAATCTGGAGTTGTTTTACTTGTTTGCCTTTGTGTTAAGGGATTCCCTTTTGTTGTGGTAGTTGCAGAAAGGGGGTTTCCCCAGGTTGCTGATTGGTTGGAAGTTCAGTAGTCGTTGAAGTGACGTCTTGGGAAGCCAATGGTTGGGCGTTGGCTCTTGGCTGAAGATGCGGAGTTGTGGCTGGTAGAAGTTTTGAGGCGGTCACAGACTCGAGTTGAACTCGGAGACGAGGCGTGGCGGCAAAACTTAAACTGAGAACACGAAACTCACAACGGAAAAGAAAAGAAATTAAAGGAAAAGAATAAAAGGATGTAACGAGACTAGGTGGTTTTTCTTCTCATTGTGGTAGCAGCTGGCACGTGGGCCAGAGCACGCACAAAGAGGAGCGTCAAAACGCGGTGGCAAAAGAGAGCAGCAGAGGAGAAAGGACTAAGAGCGAGTTTGATGGTGTACTGAGTTTTTAAACTCGGCTTTCAGACTGTCCCATCTGGACGTCTTGACCAATTAGATATTATCTTTGCTTGAGGTGTTGCTCCGTTTCTCAACCCAGTCAATAAATCAACATGTTATCTGATCAGTCACATGGTCCGAATTTTCCCGCTCTTGTAAAGAATAATTTTGGACATGATTTCTATAACAAGACTATGATGCATTTGACAAAGAATTGATTGGAAGAAACATTTAAAGCATGAATTTTCAAACTCTTACATACAAAACACATGAATCCTTCCGCTATTCAATAATGATTAAAAAGACATACATATGTGATTAAAACATGATAGTTAATTGTGTGGGTTACATACATGAAATGGAGTTATGCATAAAAATGTCCTTTTAAGATGATTTTTGGTGCATATGAAAAAGAAAGTCTCTGTGTAGTTCCGCATAGAACAAAAAAAGTGTTCTTTGGGCAAAGGAATTTCAGTCTGGTCTTTGTCTTGTATGGGGGGGAGACCCGCCCAAGAGAGTATGTAGCTTGTGATTTTCTATCACAGGTTTACATGTGACGGTCACGCGGTTGTAAAGTTAGTGAACAGGAAGAACTCCAAACACGGGATATCTGAGCGGGAACAAAAGGAATGTCTTTGTGTTTAAACTGTGATCGTAAACTAATAAATGGCTAGCACCTCACTCAAATCGTTGGAACAGCATCCTGTCCTGTTCTCTCTCACATCTCGTGAGATCCATAAAACAAGGATAAATTTGAGGAAAAGGACATCTGGCGACCTTTGAAGGACTCTCCCTGAATCCCCTGACTGCTTTTTAACCATAATTCAATGATGGTATCAACAAGAAAAGACAGATATACATTGACCAGATGTTCAACAAACCTACACCACAGACAGCTTCATGACCTAAAGACCTTTCCTTTTCGTTCTTCCCCTCCAGAGGTGCTCTTTCTCCTTCTTGGGCAAAAGAACACCAAAAACTTTTATTGACTTTGCCAAAAGTATAACCAGTAATGACTGCTTAGATTAAAGCAATATGTAGCGAAACAACAATATATATATATTCAAGTCGTATTTTATATTCAAGTTGTCGTTTATAAGCTGCTGTGTTATTGGGATCTGTGATATTATTTTGTAATCTTTTAAGGTTTAATTGTCACGATCGCTATTGTTTAGCTTCACATACTTAGTGTGAGTATTTAGAATTTAGGACCGTTTAAACTATGCCTTAAGCCAGGTAGTATATAAAATTGAGATATATATTTTGGGGAATGCCATATATTTGCTGTTTAGATTCTAAGGAAAGCTCATTTTATAAGCAATAAGTTGTTGTGAATGAAAATTAACCTTTAGCATCATAAGAAATGTTTATAACACTTTATAGAAATCTGCTAGGATACTTTCTCCATGTGAGACGTTTTCATTAGCAGTTAATGCATGCACGGAAAGAGGCCGTGCGGGGCGGAGCTCCGCCCCACAGGAACCATTGCATTGGAGGAGCGCCGAGAAACGCCCTGACGCCCTGACGTCAGGCCATCTTAAAACGGACTCCCAGCGTTGGCTCTCTCTCTCTCTTGCTCGCGCGCTGACAAAACTTGAAAAACTCTCACGCCATTACCACCTGGCCAAGAGTTTGAACATCGAACCAATACTTAGTCAATTTCTGAAGAGAGACCATTCCAAGCCTGAAGCTGATTAAAGAACTCTAAAGACTTTGAAGCGCGCCGTTTCCGCGTCACCAAGAAACCGATCGCCCATCACAGAAGGGCTTTCCTTGAAACGCGTCAGAAAGACGTCACAGCAAAGAGCCGATCATCGCGGAGATTTCCCTCAAACCAGGAAAAGAAACGAAACCACCTGCTGGGACCGCAACTCATAGCACGTAACTAAAACGTTTCCATCTCTTCCTGAACTTGGGTTGTGTTAAATGTTAAAAGCAAAGACAGAAAAGTTCTCTGTTTGTGGAACTTCCGTAGGCGGAAGTTCACGAAATAGCCACAAGGGCTAGAATTTAACTGTCTTAACATTGCTTTCTTCTTGCCAGAACGTGTGTACCTGTGTGTATGTATGTTTGTTTGTTTGTTAGTCTCGTGTCATAGAATAGCAATAAACTCCCATTTCTTTCATCAAAAGAAATCTGTTTTCTGTTGTGTAATTTTTCAGATCAAACAATGTGCTTAGATCTTGTTACCTATGCTCATAAATTTGCATAAAGTAATATTTGGTTTATTCTATTTGTTGGCCTAAATAAGATAAACTAAATTGTTACAGATATACTGATATTACAAATCGCGGGACGATTGTTAATGAAGTATAAATCTGACGTTTTGATTAATATCAATTAATCATATCAAATCAACCCTAATTTTAATATTTGAATTCCCTACAGCTAAAATTCATAATAAAAGCTTGACAAGAGCTAAAATTCCTTAATAATAAATGTAATATTCGTTACACGGTGCATCTCTTTGACCATTAATCGTGATTAATTGCCCCAAATTTGACGATATCCTTCCTGAACTGGAATTATCAATAAGTGTTCTTTTGTCTCAAGGTTGTAAGCTGTTTTGTGAAAGAGTTAGTTAGTTTGCTTGCTTCAGATTAGTTGCAGCTAGGATCTGGACAGATTTATGACATTGTCCTGTTTTCTTGGGGCCCCCCTTTGTGGAATTCCAGCTCCTCATGTTTCGATGTTCTGATCGAATCTTAACTTTGTCTGGTTCAGTCTCTGATATTCTACATTAGTATTAGTAGCCAATGCTACCCTTTTGTTAGTGTTTTTGAGTCATTGTTTTAAAAGTGGCAGTGTTGGGTCACAACCTTTTCTAGTGTTATGGAAGAATGACTGTATTTTGGTAGTTTTTTGGTAGTTTCAGCGCATTTTGGGTGTGAAATTAACTGTAAAGCTGATAGATAGATAGATAGATAGATAGATAGACAGATCTAATTTTAGAAGAACTAAAATTTACAGCAAAGAATTGTTAAAACGCATACAGATATATGCAAATGAATTTTCTATATCGAGAAGATAGAAAAAGAAATATACATATATACATTATAGCTTAAAATCCCCATTCGAGTATTATCATTCAGAAGCTTTAGACACATCCTCATGGCTTAAGTAACATCCGCTCACACACACACACACTGACTAGCTCTTGAGAACGGAGACATGAAATTCAGAGGGACACACTCAAGAGATTAAAGGAGTTTTTTAAAAAAAGCATGCCTAAGCCCTCCTTCCATCTCTCTTGTCCTCTCCTCATCCCTCTCTCTTAAAAACACTCACACTCCGGTGTGTGTCATGAGTGTTGCCTTGGGAAACTGCAGATGGATGCTTTTGACACTTCACAAGGGCTTTAATAAATCTCCTGTGAGATTCTCTACTCTAAACGAGAGAATAAAGGACAGTGGGGGAAAAAAGACAAAGTCGTCCACATGTTAGTGAGAGAGGGAATAAATTGTGATTGCAATCATGCTGTGTTAATTTTTACAAAGACTTTCTGTTGTTTGGCTTTTGCCCTGTCTTTTGGATTTTGTCGTATTCATTCATTTCTGTAATTCATTGACAAGATTAACACTGCGACCATAATCTTGACTACAACCCAAGGGATAGTCAAGGAGACAGATGTCTCATGGGAATTTGAGCATTTTAAAGTGTTTACGATATAACATTTGTTTACAGTCTTGATATACTGAGAGCGTAGAGATAGAAGGAAAACAGTTTTGATCTAAATCCCTTGGCTGAAGCGTGTTTCTCCAGCGATTCCTATGAGACTGATCCAAAAACTCATTAAGTCACTAATCTAATCCCTGTGACAGCACGGAGACTAGGTATACCCACACATACATAAACACATGCTGATGACTCACCTGCTTCGCCCTTCATGCTCCCCTGTGGGCCCGACATAGAAAAGACAGACAGGCAGTCATCGTCCTGGGAACATCCGGCTTGGATAGCCCGTACATAGCTGTGACTGCGGGTGCGGAAGCATCCGGGTAAGTCCAGTGCCTCGACAGCCTGTGATTCCATTTCTCCAAACAGGTTCAGAGTGTCACTCAGCTAACACACACAGACCAGGTTTTAATGAAGGTTGAGATCCAGATGTTTCAGCAGATAACCAAGACTGTTCATGTAACTGTTCAGTTGATAAATGATATTGTTCATATAAAAGCTGAACGTGACCACATATTACTAATCAGGGTTATACCTAGTGACATATATAGTGACCAGAATATGAAGGGGTGTACTCTATTGACTTTGGGCCAATAAGCATTTACCTAGAACTCTCTAACAACCACTTAGTCATGCGTTACCAACTACCCAGAATTCCATAGTAATCACCGAGTTATGTCCTAGCAACTAGAAGGACATATGCCCTAGCAATTACTAGAACACCTAAGCCACTATCTAGTTACGCCCATCAGCCAAAACTCTAGCTACTACCAAGCTACTACCAAGAAATCCCCACATCTAAGCCACTATCTAGTTATGTCCAAGCAGCAAGCCAAAACTCCCTAGAAACTTCCTACTTATAACCAAGCAACTACCAGAACACCCAGGCCACTAGCTAGTTATGCCCTTGCAATCAGCCAAAACTCCCTAGGAACCAGCTAGTTATGTCATGGGAACTAGTAGAACACCTTAGCAATCACCAGAACACCCAAAACACCTCTTAGTTATGTACTAGAAACCAGCCCAAACTCCCTAACAACTAGCAGGTCACCCAAGCCACCACTTAGTTATGCTCTAGCAACACCCAGAACTCTCTTATAACAACCTAGTTATGCCAAACCAACCAGCAGAACACCATAGCAGTCACTTAGCAATTCACTGCAACACTCATAATACTTTCAGTTTTCATGATTATTGAAAGAAAAATAAGTCTTTAAAATAACTTGGAAAACTAACTACATGTAATGTGAACACTGTATGGTTTTACCTGAGCACAGGTCAGAGAGCGTGTGGCGCTACGGGTGCGAGCGTGGCCTTTAGGTGTGGTTCGACTGTTCGGGTAGACGTCTGTACACTGTTTACATGAGTACCTGAGAAGAGGAGTACACCATTAAATCCCCAGATTGCATTTCTCAGTCTCATAAAGCAAAACACATAACACCACTCTATCCTTATGTACTGTTGCGGTACCATTGTACAATGATGTACCAAATGGAAATACCTTGGTACATCCATATACCTTACCATATTCATGTACCATAGGTGGTCACACTTTATTTTAAGGTCCAATTCTCGCTATTAACAAACCACTAATTACAACTTTTGCCTCAATATACTCCTAATTTGCTGCTTATTAATAGTTAATAAGGTAGTTGTTAGGTTTAGGTATTGGATAAGATTATGAATGTAGAATATGGTCATGCAGAATATGTGCTTAATAAATACTAATAAACAGCCAATATTTTAATAATAGGCATGCTAATAAGCAACTAGTTAATAGTGAGAGCTGGTCCCTATAGACCAATTATAGGTTTAAAAAACATTCGGGTTGCACGCACATCATGGTTGCAGAAAACCCAGGAGAGATAGCCTTTACGGCTAGAGAATTACACAGATACGGTACAAACTAGTTAGATTTAAAAAGATTATAGATTATATTGATTAGATGTAATTTAAATTTCAAAATGTTCTCTGCATACTACAAGAGCTTGTCACCCAGCGATAAGCACTGCTATTCTACTAAATTGACGTTAGGTAGTGGGATAGTCTTACAAATCCGAAACAGGAATGATGTTTTTTTTTGTGGGCAGAGCCTGTCTTTTGGCAGAAAATGACCACCACTTTTCAAGTGGCAGTCTATGGAGCCATGGAATAAAAGAATTAAAAAAAAAGGTAAATTTGATTTTATATTTCAAAATTCTGACTTTATTCTCACAATTCTGAGATTATATCTCACAATTCTAATAAGGAAAAACAACTCGTCATTCTCTCTTTTCCCCTCGGCACAGAATAGGAGTTTATATCCCACACTTCTGGAATTTTTTCCCTCAGAATTGACAAACTCACTATTTTTGAGTTAAATTGAGTTATAAAGTTCAAATTAGGAGATATAAACTTGCATTTGCAAGAAAATAAAAGTCAGAATTGTGAGATAAATAAATGTTATATAAAAATGTTAGTAGTAATAGGTTTAAATAATATTTCATGCTGTAACTAGGGCTAATACAATATGTCCCCTATGAACAGCATATGTGAATATTATGTAGACCTATTGTTTAAATCAAATTTATGCTTCAAAAGTAGAGTAATCATAGCAGTTTAAACGTCTGCGATTAGCTTCAAAATGGCGTCTTAGACGACAGTATTCTATGAAAATTATTTGCATTCGGATTTTGACATCAAAAGGCACAATTTTTTTTTCTCTTATTCCATGGATTTTAACCATTTACCTCCACTTGTTACCAGTGTTTTTCTGCCACTACTATGCGTGCGCAGCTGCATGTGACGTAACTGTGACTTCTACTCTGAGTTGGTCTATATTAAAGTGTTACCCTATAGGTTTTACATGGTAGTCCAGTGTGCTACTTTTTAATAGTGCAAATACAAATCTCAAAATACCAACAAATAAAGGTCACAGAGTCTGAAAATTAAAACTGAAAACCAAGTGACAGCTGACTTGGATGCAGTGGAGGAGCGCTGGTCCATGCTGACGGAGCGGCGGAAGGCTTCTCTCTGGGCAATGAGGGCTGATTTGGGTGAGGCTTTGGGGCTGGTGTCTGAGTCAGCGCTGTCGTCATCCCCCATGGCCTTGATGTAGCTGCCACTGCGCATACGTCTGCAAGGGATCTCCCCACCACTGTCAGATGGACCACCACCACACCAATCATCTGAGGGAACCTACAAGAGACACAACTTGATGAAACTGATGAGGGATGGGGCTGTTCTGCATTTACACAAAAATGAATATTGACACAACATCCGCAGTTTCTTTGATTCAAACAAATCTACTGAAAAAATAGGTTGAGTGAATGATTCACCAACTCACTCATTAAGATCACGTGTTTCATACATGAATGAGTTAGTGTTTTTGAACGAACTGGATGAGTGAATTATTCAATGACTCATTAATTCACTTGTTTTGTATCAGAATGAGAAAAGTGAAATGTTTCAATGACTCACTCAATATAAGTCACTTGTCACCACCTACTGGTGTATCAATGTAACTTGAAGGAAGAGTCCCAAATCGCAGACTGACCGTCTGTCTGGTGTGATTCAAAGAGTGAAAAGTCCTAGTGCTAATTTCGAGGACCTAAACTTACGGTCGTATAGCTATATAGCATTGATATGAGAGAAAATGCAATGATATTGCAACTAAAGGTTTATGTATATCAGAAAAAAATAATCTTGTGGCTTTCTGGCCACAGCATAACCAGAGGGAATGCAGGGTTGAACTGAGGGCAGCTGAGTAAAATGAAATCTGATTGGCTGAGGGGGATGAAAGGCACAGCTGTACATTTAGAGCTGTCATCACACTCAAGAGCTGCCCCTCGGCTGGGGCATGGACAGAGCACAGATGTGGGGAGATAGCAGGTTATGGAGGGGAGAGGCAAGATTATTTATTTTCATGAACTCTGCTCTCCAGAGCCATGTCCTTTTCTGATAGCATGGCTGCGTATTATTGCTGTTTTTTGCCTCTGCATTTGCTCTCTGTCACATATTTTGAACACATAAATTAAAAAATGGTGTCTTACAAGCTATACAGCCACTATAGGATGGCTAGACATTTAATAACAGAACCATTCATTCGAGATAGGCACAGGTCCAGGAGATAGGCACATTATCTATGTTTAACAAAAGGATGTTCCGTCTTAAACTTGCTGCTGTCCTCACTACTTAATTGTATACATATTCTGTAGGTTTAATTTTTTGTTAATCATTCAGCTTTCCACTGTGAGGATGCATGAATATTGAACTAAATAAAACATCTAAAAATGATTGGCACACTTAAAGGGATAGTTCACCCAAAAATGAAAATTCTGTCATCATTTATTCACCCTCAAGTTGTTCTAAACCTGTATGAGTTTTTTTTTCCCCATACTATGAAAGTCAATGGCTATTGTCAGCTCTTTGGTTACCTACATTCTTCAAAATACTGTCTTTTGTGCTCAGAAAAAAGAAAGTCATACAAGTTTGGAACAATGATTGCAGAATTTTCATTTTCTGAGTGAACTATCCCTTTAAGATTGTGTGTATGGAGTTATCAATGGACATTTTGTCCAAAGAGTCAGTGCATACACCAAATAGACAAATAAACAATGGAAGATAGTGCCTCAGCAGAAGGCTTCATTCTTTTTTCCCCTCCCCTTTCTTTCCCTGACATAAGATGATAATCCCACCACCAAATGACCAAGGGGAGATGCACTTGTGCTCACACAAACACAAGATAAGGAACCCCTTATCTATCAACTGACCACTCAGTGGGGTACTTAAAGGTCTTCTCTCTCAAAGGATGAGGTGACTTGATCTCTCTATCCATCTCTGTTTCTCTTGGCTCCACCCCCTCCTATCTTCCTTCTAATACACAGGTGCACTTAGGTACACAAAAGCACACACATACACAAACATAACTTTGAATCAAAAGTTCAATCGGCCTCTTCTGTAGAAGCCGATCATTGATTTTTCTAATCCCTGGTTTGAGTGTCTCACCGTTCTCTTCATTTTTCCTCAGACTTCCATTTTGTTCTTTTAATGCAGCAGAAAAATACCGAAAGTTCCTGCAAAGACGTACGTGTAATGTCACTGCATTAATGTCATATAGTTTTTTCTTACATAACTGTCTAACATAATTGGCCTCCTTCTGACCATTTTAAATGAATAGGTGACTAAGAATGGTTCACTGAGAAATAATGTGCAGGTGAGCAAATAATGACAGAATTTTAAAGTTCACCATTCACCCAAAAATTCACTCACCCTGATGTTGTTCTTAAATTCTATGATTTTCTTTCCTCTGTGGAACATAACAGAAGATATTTTGAAGAATGTCATTGTTTTGTTTTTTTTCTCCATACACTATTCCCCATCCCCCTGCCCACAAAAACACGCTTTCCTTCCTCGCAACCTGTGTTACTGTTCTCGTCCTGTTATTTTCCCCCCAACAGCCCCTGGTATTTGTTCTCATTATATTCACACATTTCACTTACTCCTTCTCCCCTGCTAATTGCGACACAGATCGACTGACTTGTAATAGAGGATTCATCTGGTTCATCCCCATGTCTTCAGATCAGATCACATCAAAAAAACTGCTCTCCTGCGATGAGCCCCCGACTGAGCTGCAGCCCACAGCTGGGTTTCTTTCTCCCCAGAGGCTCAGAGTAGCTGAGTCAGCTGCTCTGCCTTCAGCTTTCACTGTAAAACCTCCCACAATTTCCTCTGGACCAGTTGCTCTTGGAACACAGAATGAGCACTGATGTGGACTATATGCAGGCTTGGGGGTTATGTGGATGTCAGAATCTAAAAGCTACAAGCTACTCATGATTGAAAGTATTAAGGTATACACCTGGTATTAAGATGCATTTCCAGTGATCTGAACACAAGTGGTCAGCGGATATACACTTGACACCACTAGATACCGTTTATACCTGTGGCCAGTTACATAAACTTAGCCTCTATTTTAAAGGGATAGTTCACCCAAAAATGTAAATTCTGTCATTAAGTCTGATTAACTAGTAGTTAGCCAAGGAGTAATCAGTCTTATTTTTTTCTGATTCAACTTAGACTAATCTACATTTTTATTTAACCAAATTAAATAAGTTACAACCCATCATAAATGTACAAAAAAGAAATAAAAAAAAGACTGATGACTAACTTATAAGACTAGTCTAAGCATTTCATGCAATCCGGTCACAGTATCTGCCACAAAAACAACGATTTTAAGGTGGCAATCTGATCATAATAATTCACTAAATATGCACTGGATATACTAAATACTACATGATAAAATTATTTTAAAAAAAAGCTAAAATATATAATTAAAATGCTGAAAACAGTTTTAGTATAAAAAAAGTGCAGGGACAATCAGTTTAATTGTGAATTCTTGAGCTAATTCTCTAAAATGATTTTGGACTGATCAACACATTAAACAGAGAAAGTGGTCTTTTAAGAAAGCATGTTTGATCATTAGCTTGTTTTGTCTCATTGTGAACAACAGCAATACAGCTACTCAATCTTGCTACATACTGCAACTCATTAGAAAAAGTAGCTTGCTACTAGAAAAGCTGTGATGAAAAAACTGAGGTGTTGTCATGTAACTGAATAATGTAGTTTAGTTAGCCATGTCGCTACTTGTAGTTAGTTACTCTCCAACACTGCTGGCTATGACAGCGTACTGTATGTAGCTACACAGTAACCATTTATAGATGTATATCATACTGAGCGGGAGTGTATCAAAGTTGAATGGTTGTCTCGCTGTGACAAATTAGCTAAACAATAGTGACGACTGACCAGATGTGTTTCTATCATGGCGAAGTTGATGTTCTGTGTAATTAGAGCTTGCAAGTGCTAATATTACAGGAAGTTAAATTAGTGTCAGGGCAAGACCTCTATGCATGTTCCTGTCGCCCTGGGCAACAATAGCATATAATGCAAGAGACAGCACAGTTGGTTATGTCCGTCACAAAGCATTGACTTTTCTCTCTCTCCCACTGAAGAGCCTGAGGACAGAGCAGCCATGAGATGCGGTGCACCTGATGCTTATTTTGCTTTCTCACAGCTGCTATTCAGTCTATACTTTGCTGAAACTGGTCTTCTTTTCATTGAGCACCAGGTGTTTGAAGTCCAAGCATGATGCGACATACCATGAATGCAACAAAAATGATAACCGGAAGGCCACAAGCTATTTGACATAACTTCCCCTACACAGCCTGATATTTTCTTTCACTACCACTTTAAGAAAAGAAGTGTCATGCAGGCAACTATGTGGAAAAAAATCTAAAACGCTGCAGGAATCACCCACTTACATCTAAATTAAGTCAAGTTGCACCTTCCACAGAATGTTTGGTTTAGACCAGGGGTTCCTTATAGTCTACATTCAAAGGTCCGAATCTGAATTTTCATCAATGTCAAAGGTCCAAACTATTGATTATTACAAAACTTTTTTTTAAGAAATGTGCATAACAAATCAACACTACTTTTTTGAATAAAATAAAATAAAATAAATTAAAAAAGTGCCTTTTGCATTCAAAATACATTAATAACAAGTGCAAAAGTGGCAAAACAATTAATTTAAGTGTCAGCAATAGAGGTCAACCGATATCGGTTTTTCTCTGGCCAATGCCAATATTTAGAAATCAGGGCAGCTGATGGCCAATATATAATGCCGATTTTTTTTTTTGGCCAATATGTTTGGGTGATTTTCTTCCCCCCCTTCATCTCATAAAAGAGAGCATGATTAAATGTTTATTGCAGGGCACAAGATAGTAATAGTAGTATTAGTAGCCTAATTGCCTAATTCACAGTATTAATACATGGCTCAAAACTTAAGCACCTTCTCAAAACAGTTCTGAAGCATGCTTTTTGTTTATGTTTGCTGACAGACACCAATGTTTCCCGCAGACTTGCAAATGCAAATTCGTTCTCTGCCAGCAGGAGGCGCTTTTGGAGCAGGAGATATAGGACTTTGGCTGCGCTCACAAAAGCTACTTTATCAGGCATTACAGTAAAGACGAAATGAAAATGAAATCAAGCTTTTCTGAAGACGGTTGGTTCTTTTCAAAGATACATTCATATACAGGTGCATCTCAATAAATTAGAATGTCGTGAAAAAGTTAATTTTTTTTCTTGTAAGTTATTTCAAAAAGTGAAACTTTCATATATTTTAGATTCATTGCATGTAAAGTAAAACATTTCAAAAAGTTTTTGTTTTAATTTTGATGATTAGAGCTTACAGCTCATGAAAGTCAAAAATCAGTATCTCAAAATATTGGAATATTTACATTTGAGTTTCAATTAATGACCATCCATACAGTATAAATTCTGGGTATCTCTTGTTCTTTGAAACCACAATAATGGGGAAGACTGCTGACTTGGCAGTGATCCAGAAAACAAACATTGACACCCTCCATAAAGAGGGTAAGTCACAGAAGGTCATTACAGAAATGTGTGGCTGTTTACAGAGTGCTGTATCAAAGCAAAGTTGACTGGAAGGAAGAATTTGGGTAGGAAAAGGTGCACAAGCAACAGGGATGACTGCAAGCTTGAGAATACTGTCAAGCAAAGCTGATTCAAAGACTTGTGAGCTTCACAAGGAGTGGACTGAAGCTGGAGTCAGTGCATGAAGAGTCACCACGCTCGCTACCAAGCCATTTCTGAACCGGAGACAACGTCAGAAGCGTCTTACGTGGACTGTGGAGAAAAAGAACTGGACTGTTTGTCAGTGGTCTAAAGTCCTCTTTTCAGATGAAAGTAAATTTTGCATTTCATTTGGAAATCAAAGTCCCAGAGTCTGGAGGAAGAGTGGAGAGGCACAGAATCCAAGCTGCTTGAAGTCTAGTGTGAAGTTTCCACAGTCAGTGATGATTTGGGCTGCCATGTCATCTGCTGGTGTTGGTCCACTGTGTTTTCTGAAGTCCACAGTCAACGCAGCCATCTACCAGGAAATTTTAGAGCACTTCATGCTTCCTTCTGCTGACAAGCTTTATGGAGATGCTGATTTCATTTTCCAGCAGGACTTGGCACCTGCCCACACTGCCAAAGGTACCAAAAGCTGGTTCAATGACCATGGTGTCCATACCACCTCAGCAGTGCCACAAACTGATCACCTCCATGCCAAGCCAAATTGAGGCAGTAATTAAAGCAAAAGGAGCCCCTACCAAGTATTGAGTACACGTACAGTAAATGAACATACTTTCCAGAAGGCCAACAATTCACTAAAAATGTTTTTTTTTATTGGTCTTATGAAGTATTCTAATTTGTTGAGATAGTGAATTGGTGGGTTTTTTGTTAAATGTGAGCCTAAATCATCACAATTAAAAGAACCAAAGACTTAAACTACTTCAGTCTGTGTGCACTGAATTTATTTAATACACGAGTTTCACAATTTGAGTTGAATTACTGAAATAAATGAACTTTTCCACGACATTCTAATTTATTGAGATGCACCTGTAAAAACAACCGCGCCGCATATGATTTTTAAACGTGCAGTGCTCATTCAACCAAGTAGAAGCCTTTTGGGAAATCTATTCGTGGCGGTCAGTTTTGATATTGTGACGGGCCGCCACAAATAAATCAAAGTATGGGAAACACTGGACACTGCTATAAGTCAAATGGCCACAATCTAACTGATAATTTAATTCATATTACACAGTGGTGAAGTGTTGCCCGATTACGTCAAACGTCATATGCTCACTGGATGTCATGACAACAGTGTCACGCAGAAAAACTTTAAAGTGCCCCCATTATGGACTTTTGAAAATTACCTTTCATGCAGTGTGTAACACAGCTCTAAGTGAATGAAACACCCTGCAAAGTTTTTAATCTGAAAGTGCACAGTGTATAAAGTTATTTTCTCTCAAAAGAAAGAGTGGACTCTAAATCATTGAAACCAGTTGTTTTTAAAATGAATCCCAAGCCATTTCATGTTGACTCAACAAGAAACATTAGCATATATACCCACTTGTTGGTCTTTTCTTGGTCTGAATGAAAATGCAAATTCATTCTTTGCCACTAGGTGCCGCTTTTGGAGCGGTAAAAATAGCCGTTTCCCCAGTAAGGCCCCGATCACACCAAACGCGTTTTTTAGTTCTGAAAACACGAGGTGCACTGCACTGACATTTTTGGTGACTATTAAAAAAGAGCAGTGTGCTGTTTTTTTTTAAAATGTTGCTAGGCAACTACCAAATCAGCTGTCCTGTAAGTCTAATCAATGGATTATAGCGCGAGCGCTTTAAAATCTTTGGGTTTTTTTTTTTTTTTTTGCTGTTAAGTAAACTGTCATATTAACAAAAACCTTAAAAAACACAGCTCTGGGTAAAACCCGCGACAGACACCACAAGTTTCTCATCCATTATTGCAGTCTAAGCAACGGTAAAGTTTCATCACCACAACGGAAGTCCCGCCTCTCCATTCATTCGATTGGACAATGGAAAAAAACGTGATGACGTAGGGCGCTTTTCCGCTCAGAGTTGCTTTTTTTCCCCCAACTTTAGGCGCTCAGAGCGTTCCTGCAAAAACGCGAGGTGCAGCAGGCGGCGAAAACGCGAGGCGCACGGGCGCATAAACAACGCGCAGAACGCTCACTGCCAACCGAAAACAATTCAAAAGAGGCGCCTCTCACTGCAAAAAACACGTTCTGTGTGATCGGGGCCTAAGGCTGTGCACAAAGCAGCACTGAGCTCACAAATGCTGCTTTATCAGGCATTACAGGCATGATGAAATGAAAATGAGACCAATCGGACCAATCACCGCAGATTAGCGTCATGCAAAGGAGGGGTTTGGAAAAATGAATCATTAAACGAATCGTTTGGGAGTCGTTGAGCAAATAAGGTAAAAATAAATGCATATTATAAGACAATGAAAGTGTTTTTTTGACCTTGCATGCATGTCAACCTGTTGTTTGGGACTCCCAAAACCAAAATATGAAACTTTTATAACCCATAATAGGGGCACTTTAAAAATCTTGCCTTTGCTTTTATTTCGGACCATCTCCAAGAAGACATAAAACACTTGAATTCCCTCTGTGTCCTGAGTCCGGACTTTGAGAAGGGCTGCATAGACTAAAAAATTATCTGTGGAGCACAAAAAGAATAACTTTTAAATTAATTTTTTTCTGGTCATGTCTAATTTTCCCCGAGGGTACCAAATTAGCCAGGACTCCCACTACTGTATGCTAAAAAACAACAGGAATACACACAGGGATAGTGTGAATTTGTAGGCCTTATTTAAGTAGTGCTCAACTGTGGCTCACTGTTGTACCTGGAAAGGAGCGAAACCTCTTGGAGCTCCATCCTGTTACCTTAGAAACATAACCATATGCTGACACTCAGTGGGAAGTGTGAAAGAGTGCATAGGAGAACAATTATCCTCATTTAACCTGTTGTCATGTCAGATACAATTTCCTCCCCTGTTTGTGTGCGTCCACAAATCAGCATTTGTGGTAGTGTGTCTAGATGTGTTCACAGTGGGTGAGTCTAAAAGCCTAATAGTATGTGTGTGAGAAGAAAGAGAAAGACAGAAAGGAAAACAATAAATGTGTCCAATTACACTAGTGCTGCTCATTCATCAAGGAAATGGTACACAGTGCAGCTCAGGACAGGGCTTCCAGTTGTCAGTGTGTGTCATTGTTCATGTGTTTTCTTAAGTTGTGTAACAGCATATATTGCTGGAGACATATTGGAAATAATTTCAAAACTAAACCTCCTCTTTCAAAAAGTACTGTGGTAGTACCATGGTCAGTGATGGTGTCAGATTATTCATTCATTCATTCATTCATTCATTCATAGGTTTAACAAATAAAAGTCAAAATCTTTCCAAGCACCACTTAGAAACCATACACACCCTTGGTAATACCATGGTAAATTTTTATAAGAACAGTTATGTTATTTTATTGTAAAGGGGCCATGAACTGCCTTTTTTATTATTTTGTACTGGTCTGTGAGGTTCCCTTATAATGTTATCAAGATTTTTACATCAAAAAAATCCTAATTTAGAAGTAATAGGCTATTTTCTGTCCTGTTTTGACCCCCCTCATCAGAATGCTGTTTGAATAGGCGTGGCGGATTGTAGACTCAAAAGTAAACGGCCACTGCTATGATTGGCTAACAGTTGTGTATGTTTGACAGCTTACATCCTATAAAGATAGACGCTGCTGTGATTTAGGTTAAAAACACATAAATACTCAGTACATATCAAACGATCTGTAATAACAGACAACGCAATTGCGACTACATAATAAAAACAGTAACACTTGCCAAAATATCCAATATAGTCGGCACAGCATCATCTTTTAGTTTCAATCTTTCTGAAAATCTAGCATCGAATTGTGCTTTGTTTGTAAATGAATTTGCAGTAAAATGAAGTGAACAAAGGACCAAGTTCTTACTTATGCAGTCTGGATTCATTAAAAATAAAGTTCATCCTCTATTTCCTAATGTTGGGATCAGAAGGAAGGCGATGCAAAGACTGTTTTTCCACAACTTGCCACTGTACAGCATCTTGTTGTCTTTGATTTTTGCATTTGCCACTCTCATTATTTACACTAGATGCACAAATCATTGGGCGGGGCTAAACAGGCAGCGATGATGAAGCAGGTGTCAATCTTGTTCTGCGAAGGCAGTGTTTATCCACAGTATTACATCATAGAGTGGCTCATTCCACAACCTGTTGTTTTTTGGCTGATTGGCTTCAATATAAACGGTTTTTAGACTAACAAGAAAGTTTTGAGTTCTGAAACTTACAGGATGTTTTATAGTACAATGACCTCTTATATGTTAAAAGATCAAGGGAATGATTTCTCAGTTCATGACCCCTTTAAACCACATAGGCAGCCACACATGACACCAGTAAAGCTGAATTATAATTCTAAGAAGCATCCTGTATTCTCGTATATTTGATATCACAAAGCAGGATGTCAGTGTTGTGTGTGTAATTGAGCAGATGAGTAGGAGAAATGGAGCACACAGCTTGCTGCTGATATCAATAGCAGCGTTTGTGAGTATTCACAGTGTGTTTTGTGAAGGCCAAGGGTTAATGTGTTGTTTTCCTATACCCTCCAATGCTGTTTTTCACCCTTTCACACCGAGCTGACAGAGGCTGGAAATAGCATCAGCCTCCATTCTTCACAGCTAGCAGCTGATAACAAACATAATCATCAAGTTATTTTTTTTCTTTCACTCTCAGAAATTGTAATTTAGTGCCGATCCCCATCTCTGCAGACAGATTAATTCTTTTGACAATGAAATGAATCTGCAAGTCAATAAGGACAGCAGACTGATTGTATTTGAGAACAGAGATGCCACATAAATATTGAGATCTCAGTGGGAGCCAATTTGGGGTCACTGCACTGACTTGAAAATGGGCTCACGTGTTGTAAAAGTTTGTCACACTTAAATACTGGGGGTTGTATGCCATTAAGAATTGTCAGAATGACAAGGCCTTTTTGGCTGGATGATTGATTGATGGATGGATGGATGGATGGATGGCTAGATAGATAGATAGATAGATAGATAGATAGATAGATAGATAGAACTTGCCTGCAGATAGTGGAGTGATCGTTCCTTCATTTTGGGATCTAGAGGAACCAATGCCTTCTCATATCCACCTCCACCACCTCCTCCACGGGAAGATGGATAGACCTCTCTAGCCTGACTGACCGTCATGGCTGACCATGTGCTCCTCTTCAGAGAGTGTCCGCTGTCCCCTGCTATGGCTATGTTGGTGCAAGCCAGGCACTCTCCTGGAGGTGGCCCCTTAGATTTCCTCAAGGTAAGCTCCTGGATGGCAGCATCCAGGGTCTCGTGTCCAGTGGGATACCCACGTCCCCCTCTACCCGCACCCACCAGAAAGCTGCTGTCGCTGTCCAGGTTGTCATCGGAGCTCCACCATCCAGCTGTTTTGCTCCGGTGGCGGGAGCTTCGAGACTCATGGCGGGAGTCTCCACTCTTGCTTCGTTCTCGGCTTTTGTTCCGTCGGGCTGAGCGAGACTGGTGCGTTCCTGAATAATGATGTCCGCCGCTTTCCTCGCCACCGCTGCGGTGCCCCCTATCTCTGTCCCGGTACTCTCCCCCACGGGTGCCATTAAACTCTCGTTTAGAGGGTGCCTCCAGCGAATGTGACTTAGCGAAAAGCCGCTGGACAGAGTTCACCAGATGCCGTATGCGACTCGGACTCTCGCTGCGTTGTTCCCCGCTGGCTGTGCGTTGGTACTGCAGGGTGTGGAATCCATCTGGGTGGAAGGGCAACTGTTTCTCGAACTGATCCAGAAGGTTTGGTGGGATACGGTGCATCTTTCCCCCGTGACCATGCCCATGTCCTGCTGAGGATAAACACTCTTCACAGGTTGAGTCGTAGGGCTGTGGCTGACTGGGGTGTGAACGAGGGAAGGTGCCTCCACCAGATGGGACCATGGCCGATGGTTCAGGGGGCCCACCAGGCGGGTAGTAGGGGTGGTCATTGTGCCCCTGGTAGTGGTCGGGGTGGTGCATGTAGTCCCGCGCAGTGTCGCAGTCCTCTGGCATGCAGTAGAAAGGCCCAGAGGAGTGTTGCGACAGACTGCGACTCACCTGGTAGCCCTTCATGGCCGGGGCATGGTGGGCCGTCCTGGCCGAGAGGGGGCGCTGTGGGCGCGACAGGGCTGCGCCTGAGTCAACTATGGAGAGAGGTACGGAAAGGAAACATTTTGATGAGACAAATAAGCACATGTTTGTGTACACTACATTAAATATCAGCATTATTTATAGTAAACCAACAAGTCCCTTGACTTTTTATTTATAAAAAGGATTTTTAATGAAGATGAAGAAAGGCATTATCTTATAACTTTTAAAATTTTATTAAATATGTGAAATTGTTTGACAAAAATTTTATAATTGTTTATTTTTTTCTCATATTGTTTTTTGAGTTCATCATTAGTACAAAACAGCAAAAACATATTTAATACAGTACAATATATAAAACAATGTAACAATATATAAGAATAATATAGTATAAACAGTATAATATAAACTATTATAAATGATATAATAAATAATATCAATAATTCAAAATTAAAATTTATGCTTTGTTCCCTATCAAAAGCTACTCTCGATGCTGCGTTTCAATAACGCTAATGAGAACATTCTTTGTTCGACCGGTTGTGAAGCACGTGTGTCAAACACGCCAAGAATTGGCTTAAATAACCTCGGTGAGTGACGTCATTGATTACGTGCACCTGCAGGTTATAAATAGACGTGAGACGTACACATCTTCAGGTTTCTTTGTCTTCAGAGACCGCATTGTGTGTGTGTGTGTCACGCTGAAAGCAGTATTAAAGTGAAAGTGAAAATGAAAGTTAAAGCTTGTCGCGCTAATCCGCAAGAGATGCGTGCCTCCTTTACGGCTCATCTCTGAAGATGACTCGCATGACTTTGTTTTGAGTGTTTGGGGTAAGAGCATGCTGCTCTTGAGTACGATGGCTGCGACTG
>JAFVLL020023810.1:0-65560 GCA_021397915.2 Tor tambroides
TTCGCTGATTTGTACAGTGTCCTTGGGTGTCATGAAAGGCGCTTTCAAATAAAATTTATTATTATTATTATTATTAAACTGTGTAACTTAAAGAGTTCACCAAAAAAAAGTAAATTCTGCCATCATTTACAATAAATACAATAAAAGTCAACAGATTCTAATGGTGTTTACATAGTCATATCAAGAGTAAATGATGACACAATTGTGACCCTGGACCACAAAACCAGTCTTAAGTCGCTGGGGTATATTTGTAGCAATAGCCAAAAATACATTGTATGGGTCAAAATAACTGATTTTTCTTTTATGCCAAAAATCATTAGGACATTAAGTAAAGACCATGTTCCATGAAGATATTTTGTAAATTTCCTACTGTAAATATATCAAAACCTAATTTCTGATTAGTGATATGCATTGCTAAGAACTTCATATGACAACTTTAAAAGCGACTTTCTGAATATTTAGATTTTTTTGCACCCTCATATTTCAGATTTTCAAATAGCTGTATCTTGGCCAAATATTTTCCTGTCATAACAAACCATACATCAGTGAAAAGCTTATTTATTCAGCTTTCAGATGATGTATAAATCTCAATTTCGAAAAATTGACCCTTAGGACTGGTTTTGTGGTCTAGGGTCACAATTTTCATTTTCAGGTGAACAATCCCCTTTTTTATACACATTTATGGCACCTCAGATTTCTGAGATAAGCAAAACTCTTCCCACACTTGTCACACACATACTGCTTCTCTCCCGTATGAATATGCATGTGAGCTTTGAGTGAATTCGACTGGTTAAATTCCCGCCCGCATTCGGCGCATTTGAACGGCTTTTCTCCGGTGTGTATGCGCTGATGTCGACGGAGATTTCCCAAGGTGGAAAAACCTTTACCGCATGTGTCACAACTAAAAGGTTTTTCGCCCGTATGTGAGGCCTGGTGAGCCTTAAGGCAGTTCTGCTGCCGAAATGTCTTCCTGCACACCGAACAGATAAAGGGCTTTTCTCCCGTATGAACCCTTTCATGAGTTTTCACACCAGCCACACTCTGAAAGGACTTTCCGCACAAACAACAACTGTGTTTGTTAGTCACAGAGTGTTTGTGCTGGTGAGATTTCAAGGTGTTGATGGAACTGAGTGTCTCGCTGCACATTGTACAACTGACCGGCAACTGTCCCTCGTGAATCGGCAGATGCATTTTTAGGGTGTTTAAGCAACCCAAGACTATCCCGCATACACAACAGTGGTGTCCGTTTTGTCCCGCGTGCTTTCCCTCATGCAGCGCAAGCAGAAACTTCTGGACAAAGCCCTGATTGCACATTTTGCATTTGTGTGGTTTCTCACCAGTGTGAGTTAGATGGTGTGCCTTCAGCGAATCCAGCTGGTTGAAACTTCGCCCGCACGTCTGGCAGGTGAACGGCTTCTCGCCTGTATGGATTCTCTGGTGCCGAAGTAGGTTGTTACGAAAGTTAAAGCTCTTCCCACATACGCCACATTTATGCAGCTTCTCTCCCGAATGCACAACCTCATGCTTCCTGAGACAATAAGCTTGATGAAAAGACTTCCCACAAACTTGACACGTAAAAGTCTTGTCTTCGTTATGAATCCTCTGGTGACCCTTCAGCTGTTTGTGTTCGGTGAAGGTCTTTCCACATTGATTGCAAACATAAGGGCTCTTGTCTGTATGAAGCTGGTAGTGTACATCCAAACTGCCTTTACTGCCAAAACGCCGGCCACACTGCGAGCAGCTAAAGGGTTTCACTGCCGCCACGTGAACGACCTGATGAGCTCGCAACAAAACAACCGAGTCAAATTTCCTTCTACATTGTTTACAACTGAGTGGTTTACCTTTCTTCCGACGGCTCACCCGCACACCTCTGCTTTTTGACACACTCAAACTTCTAGATACTTTCGCATCATCCTGAGTCACAGAGGAGTTTTTAGTATTTTGCAGTCCTGAGCATCTAATGTCCGCAGAATCATCGTCCTGCAACACCTCAAACTGAATATGGTCACTGTTTTCTGAAGAATCCACTGACTTTTCTTCCCTAATGACCGTCGTCTTCTGTGTTTTAGTGGCCTTTTCAAAAGAGAAGAAGAGAATATGGTGGGGTCAGTAAAATCTTCTGTAACATCCTATAGTAAAGATTTTATAATATTGTGAAATATTATTACAATTAAAGATTTAAATTAAATTATTATTATTATTTTTTTTTTAAACAGTTCTTAGCCTTAAACCAAACCAACCAGTTTTGAGATTAATTAGACATTATAAACTTTGATAGTAATTGATGGAGCTCTGTAAACTGTGTAATCAAATAATGACGAATGGTGTTATAATACTATTACTTCCTCATATTTTTTTAACAACTGCAAAACAATTTGCAAACTATTTTTTTTTTAAGAATTTGGGTACTGTAGCTCTTCACCAAAAATTTAGCAGCTAAATATGCTTTTAAATAATAATGTTATATTGCATATTGTATCCGAGCTCATGTATGTAAAGGTTTATATAGTACTGTTAAAAATCAGTTTCTCTATGGTGAAAAACAAAGAGATTTTTACTTTCAGAACCAAACTATTGCACTCTGTTACGTGTGAATGACTTACTGTTTTCACATGGTCGGTGTCTATGATCTCCTCCTGTCCCCAGCTCACAACAATAGCGATTTTTTCCGCAGAGACTGCAATGGCACAGCAGATCATATCTTAAAGATTTGCTCTGAGAAGCACAGTGGTGTGGATGGATAGGAAAAGACAGACATTTAATCTCACCTAGAGCAAGCTGGTCAGTGGACTGACTTCTTTGAAGACAACTGTCAGTTAGATTAGTCTCTCCTTGTAGAGTCTTGTGCTGTTTCTCAGCTTGTTTCAGTCTTGTTTTCAAGTCATCCTGTGTACTTGGAATCATTTCATGATGCAGAAGCGCAGAGAAAATCTGGCATATTTTCTCCACAGCTTTCTTTGCATTACGTTCTAAGACAGAGTTCAACTGCGTCTGAAATATAGGAGTAAATCAATTACATATTAGCCTAAATTAAGCTGTCATTCAATAAGGATTAGCTACAGGACCTAACAGGATCATTTTTTTCTATTACAATAACTTTGATAACAGGATTGTTATCCAATGTCTGAGCTAAACTAATGCAGCCAATTTGTAAACAAACTGAGAAACTAGAATGTGTCACAATTTTAAGGAATGTTACGATTTTTAACAAGGTTAAAAAATGCTAAATATTACGCTTAAATGGTCACTTTATCTGTGACTCTGAGCCCCAGAGATACTTGTATTTGTTTATTCACTGAACACATTTAGTCATATTTTAAACAAATCATGAAGGTTATGAAGTATGGCTTAAAAATAAACGTAACAAGCAAGAAAAACGGTCATTTCGTGCACTTTTTGTACACTTACTGTAAAGTCCAGGGTGACAGACTGGTTTGTTGTAGTTTGTGGAGGTAGCGTTATGCCTGATGAGTTCATGACTTTTGTCATTTCATTTACCGTTGCCTTTACGAGTGTCTCCAGAACAGAGACAACCTCAGACTCCAGCAACGACATTATTCTCCTGTTGATGTTTTTGGTGACCGAAATCATAATATTTTTAATAAAGCCATTACAATGTTCGTTACATGTTCTCTTGTATTGAGTAGTGAAGCACTTGTGCTCACTGCTGCCCCTCACTGGACTGGAGTTTATTTGCGGCACAGCTGTTACCACATTACGTTTGACAAAACACTACAGATATTATACAAATATATTTAAGTTGAAAAATGTATATTAGTGTAAATTTCCAATATTGTTATATTTTTCATATTCATTATTCTTTATGATTCTTTTTATTGCTACTCTTCATCATATTCATATTACTCTTATGTTACTCATATACTCAGTATTATTAATTTATTCTCTATATCATTTCCATTTAGCATCATATTCCATTAACGTAATATGTTTTAGTTTATCTGACATATAAGAAAGTACATTTTGTTTGTGTGCTTAAAGGTGTAGTGGGACATCTCGGAAAATGCTAACTTTAGCCTGATAGCACTGAAAGCGAACGTCCCACCCTCCCTGCAATCGCCGTCCAAAGCCACGCCCCCTGAACGCACATACGCAGAGCGGAATACCAGCGACAACATTAAATTACTACATCAACGGTTTCCAATAACAGTCCTCACGCTCTCCCCGCTCTGCACATTTCATATGTATATCTTATCACGTCTGACTTTTGTTCTATTTGACCGTAAGTCATAAGTGCCCTGCGAAGTGGACATCACCAGATATTCCGCCATGATTCCAGTTCAAAGCATGTTCCATACAAAGGGCAATAAAGTGTGCAAGATGTGAATTTAAATTGTATTTATTTACAGAGGTATATTATGTCACACTTCTCTATAAAGTTTCGTTTGTGTGTAAAGACGCTGCGCAGAATGAATGTTCCGAAGTGAAATAAATTTCCGACGGATTTCCCCTGCTCAGGGAGTAGGGAGCAATAACACTGTGTAGGGAGCATGTCAATCGGAACACAGTTCATGCACGTAGCTCTCTTCTAACCAGCTGGTTATCTGATTCAGGTGTGTTAACTAAAGGAGACTAAGCAAAATATGCAGAACGGGGAGCGCGAGGACTGGGATTGGGAACCACTGGGCTACATCATGTGTCATTCATCGGTGAGAAAACATAATAGCACAGTTAGTAAAAGTACTACAATACCAGGAAGGAAGATCGGGTTGTTGATGTTTGCCTGCCATTCTTGCTCTATATGCAGGGTGCACAGAGGTACGCAAATACATATGTTGACAGACAGGTAGGAAAGACAATTAAAATGCTCGGATCGAGCGTTTTGATTGGACGAACATTTCTTGGTCCTACACCTTCCACAGAATATATAAATACAGATAAATACATTTAGACCACTTAACTTAATGATTGCTATCAGGATGTGAAGAGACTTTCAACCAGAATAACAAAAAATGTTTCTGAAGACAATCACCTATGACACCTTTAAGTGATGTTTTCATATGATATTTGAATATTGCTAAGATTTGCTGTTTCTGCTCAGAGGATACAAAACCAAGACCCCCATCTTTATTTTTATCTGATCTTATCTATTGTATTTCATTGTCATGTCAATATGACCCAGCCTTGACTTCAAGTTAATTTAGGTAGTGGAAAACATTTAGTAAGGCGTAGGTAATGACACAATGGATAAATTCGTTTGACATTTATCGATCAGACATAAACATCTAGTGATATATCTTTGATTGTGTCTTTTGACTTCTGAAGATTATTATACTTAGATTAAATTACTCTCTTAGAAATTTTAACAGAATATACTCAGTTTGGATTTTGTATTAGTTTTTAGTCTTTTTATTTAATTAGAATTTTTCATTATGATTATCATCTGTACTTGTCATCATTTATAATTTTGTCTTCAATAAATGACAATTTTACTGAAAGACTTCGTCTGACTGAATCTCTCTGTGCATCATATATATAATTATATATTATATTAATATATTTTTGTGATCTTTGAGGTTTTGTTGAAAATAACGTAATGAAGAATTTTTCTCTAAATATTGTATATCTGCTGAATATTTGAATATACCCATGACCATGGGACTAAAGACATTTTGCACAAATTATATTGCTAAATCAATATTCAACTAAAATCTAAAATTAATATCTTTGGTTGAACATTTATAGATTTTGGGACGTGAAAAAAATATTAATAAGTAGACTCGCATGTCCTTAAGTGGGGCCATTGGTATCATGTTTATTATAAGATTTGATTTGATTTATACAGTGGCTTTTAGTTTTACAGTGGGTACGGAAAGTATTCAGACCCCCTTAAATTTTTTCAATTTTTTTATGTTGCAGCCTGATACTGCAATTGTTTAAATTCATTTTTTTCTCATTAATCTATACTCCGTACCCTACAATGACAAAGTGAAAACAGGAATTTAGAAATGTCTGTAAATATATTAAAATAAAAAACTGAAATATCCCATTTTACGTAAGTATTCAGACCCCTTGTAACAAAAACTTGAAATTTAGCTCAGGTGCCTCGCATTTCTCTTGATCATGCTGAGATGTTTCTACACCTTGATTGGAGTCCACCTGTGGTAAATTAAATTGATTGGACATGATTTGGAAAGACACCTCTCTATAAAAGACCTTACAGCTGACAATGCATATCAGAGCGAAAACCAAGCCATGAGGTCAAAGGAACTGCTTGCAGAGCTCAGAGACAGGATTGTATCAAGGCACAGATCTGGGCAAGGCTACAAAAACATTTCTGCTGCACTGAAGGATCCCAAGAGCACAGTGGCTTCCATAATTCTCAAATGAAGAAGTTTGGCATGACCAGGACTCTACCAAGAGCTGGTCGCCCAGCCAAACTGAACAATTAATGGAGAACGGCCTTGTCTAGACTGGTGACCAAGAACCTGATGGTCACTCTAGTTGAGCTCCATGATCGTATATGCAGATGGGAGAAACCTACAGAAGGACAAACATCACTGTAACACTCCTCCGATCTGGGCTTTATGGCGGTGTGGCCAAACTCAATCCTCTCCTCAGTGAAGACACATGAAAACACACTTGGAATTTGCAAAACAGCACCTAAAGGACCCTCAGACTCTGAGAAACAAGATTCTCTGGTTTGATGAACCTCAATTCTAAGCATCATGTTTGAAGGAAACCAGCTCTGCTCATAATCTGCAGAGTACCATCCCAAAAGTAAAGTGTGCTGGAAGCAACCTTATGCTGTGGGGCTGTTTTTCAGAGGCAGGGACTGGGAGACTGATCAGGGTTGCGGGAAAGCTGAATGGAGCAAAGTACAAAGATATCCTCAATGAAAACCTGTTCCACAGCGCTCAGGACCTCAGACTGGGCAGAAGGTTCACCTTCCAACATGACAGTGACCCTAAGCACACAGCCAAGGCAACACAGGAGTGCCTTAGGGACAACTCTGTGAATGTCCTAGAGTAGCCCAGCCAGAGCCCTGACTTGAACCCTATCAAACATCACTGGAGAGACCTGAAAATGGCTGTCCACCGACGGTCCCCATCCAACCTGACAGAGCTTGAGAGGATTTGCAAAGAATGGCAGAAACTCCCCAATCCAGGTGTGCAAAGCTTGTTGCATCATACCCAAAAAGACTTGGAAGCTGTACTCACGCCAAAGGTGCTTCAACTAAGTACGGAGTAAAGGTTCTGAATACTTATGTAAATGTGATATTTCAGTTTTTTCTTTTTAATAAATTTACAGACATTATTAAAATTGTTTTCACTTTGTCATTATGAGGTACGGCATGTAGATTAATGAGAAAAAAAATGAATTTAAACAATTGTAGTATCAGGCTGCAACATAAAAAAATTGAAAAAATTTAAGGGGGTCTGAATACTTTCCGTACCCCCTGTATATCCTTGACTTAAAGAACACATACACAAAAACAATTCAAATGTAATGTTCAAAATTACAAGGAAAACCTTTTTTTAATTTATTTTCATAAATTCAGTCAAGCATTTCTTTTAACATTCACAAAATTATTTACAATCCTACATGAAACCCAAGGACCTGTAGGTCAGTTCAAACCTCTCAAAGTGGAGCGCATTTGTGATCTTTGTAATTTCTCTGATACGCAAAACTTTTCCAACACTTGGTGCATGTGTACGGCTTTTTACCAGTGTGAATGTGCATGTGCGCCTTCAAATTGTTAGGCTGTGTGAAACTCTTCAAACAAATGTCACAGGTAAACGGCTTTTCCCCAGTGTGCACGAGCCTGTGTCTTTTCAAATTGGCTGATAAATGAAACGCCTTCCCACACGTTTCACACTTGTGAGGTTTTTCACCAGTATGAGTCCGTATATGCATCTTCAGAGAGCTCGACAGCTTGAATCGTTTCCCACACAGTACGCATTTGTGAGGTCTTTCTCCTGAATGCAGAAACATATGGGTTTTATACGAAGCCCTCAGAGAAAAGTCCTTACCACAGATCTCGCACTTGAAAGGTTTCTCTCCCGTGTGAAGAAGCTGTTCAAACCTGAGGAACAATGCTGTACCTTCTGTCGCATAACGTGCACGTATGAGGTTTGCTGTTGTCCGAATGCAGTTGTAAGTGAGCTTTTAATGCATACGCAGAGCTCAGGAACTTCCCACACACGTCGCAGCGCTGAGCGTTACTCTTATCGCCTGGATTTCCAATCTGATCGTGTGTTAGAATGTGGTTCCTTAGGACGTAATTATACTGGAATGTTTTCCCGCACATTTCACACAGGTCTTTTCTCCGTGTGAACTAAGATGTGGCCTTTTAGAGTGCTTCTCTGGTTGAATCTTCTGCCACACACCTCGCAAACGTACGGCTTGTCACCGGTGTGAATGAGGATGTGGCGTTTTAGAGTCCCGGAAAGTGCAAAACTTTTCCCACAGATGTCGCATGTGTGCGGCCTCTCGCCTGTGTGCACGCGGAGGTGGTGTTTCAAAAGTTTATGGTATTTGAAGCTCTTATTGCAGTGGTTGCATTTTATCGGCCTGTCGTTTGAATGGATTCTCTTGTGGTAGTTCAACGTGCCAATCAGGGAGAAACACTTTCCACAGGTGTCGCATCTGTATGGTTTTTCGCCTGTGTGCACCCTCTGGTGCATGTATAAACTTCTTTTGATTGTGAATCCCTGTCCGCATATTTCACAGGTAAATGGTTTGACTTCTGCATGGACCAGCTTGTGCGCTGCGAGATCTCTGAAGCTCTTTCCGCAAGTAGCGCAGGGAAATTTCTTCTTTTCGAACTTCTGCGAGTGTTTGCGAAGGTGGGTCTCTAGCGCTCTCAGCAGTGTGAATTTCTTTCCACATTTTTCACAAGCGTGAGGCCTCACGATTGAGTGCACACGTTTGTGTTGTACAAGAGAAAACATCTTTGGAAAGGCTTTTCCACACTGCTCACATTCAAATGACTCTTTTGCTTGTGGAACTTCAGGTTGATTGGTTGATGTCTGTAACATGCCTTCCTGATCTTCAGACCAGCCCCTGTCATCAGCTACAGGTGAAATAAAAACAACATCAGGGTCAATCAACATCAATCATAGTCGTTTCATGTATTCACAGTTTAGAAAAATTTGACTGATTTTATTTTATTTAAAAGTACTGTTAAAAGTTAATTAAAACGATGTATATCAGCATTATTTTAATATTATTTATATGCATTCATTTATACACATTTATTAATATTTCACCTAGCCTTCATTTTTATATTTTCATTTTAATTTTTGTAATTTTGTAACATTTGTAATTTTATGTGCTTTTATTATTATTAATAGTTTTGTTTCTCTTTTTATTTAGTTGTAATTATTTATATTTTAGTTTTTGTAAACCTAAACTTATTTTATTTCTGTTAGTTGCAATTTGTTTTTTTAAAGCTATTCATCTACAATTTATATTTTATTTCAGTTAACAAGAAATGATTTTTAATAGTTATTTTAATAGACATATAGTATTGCAGTGTTGGTAATATATAAACACCAATCAAAATGATTTAGATGTTCTACATTTCAAGATGAATTGTAGGTTGGTGAATGATTGAAAAAGGTAAAGAGGGTGAGATGTTTCAAACTAGTGAAAGTTGAGACTCTTACCGTCATTGATGAATATTGTCTGTATGGTTTCTTCTTCTCTGTCCTCCACCATAAGACATCTGCTTACATTACTTTCCCGTGCAGGCTGTAATTCACATCACGCGTAAGGGTTTATCACACTGTAAGTTATAAAGAAATTCTTCTTTAAAACCGCATTGTATAATAACTCACCTCAGTGTTTGAAGGTTGAGACATTGTTGCAGGCTCCTTCAGAGGACTCACAGAGAGAATTATATCCTCTCCTGTGAGAGAGGAACAAAAAACAAAAATCACCACAAATACTAAGATACAGGGCAGAGAGGGTTAAGTATTCAGGCTTGCGAGTCATGTCAAGTACCCTGAAACTCTTGGTTATGGATATGTGTTGCTCCACTGAGATCACGTCCCATCTGAGATGAAGTCTTCCTCAGGTCGTCTCGACCATTCAAACATATATGTGCTGGAACTGGTGCAACAGATGAACAGTATCTGAAGAGACTGCAAATCTTCTGCACCGCTTCTTTGGCAAACCTCTCCATTATGGAATTAATCTGTGTTGATAAAAAAAATGCTATAATTAAGAACAAAAACAATACTATAAGAGTACTACAATTTCATTAACCAGGCTGTTAAAAATGGATGGGGTCTTTCTAACATACATAAATCCACGTTAAAATTCCTTAATAACAGACTTTCTTACCATGTGAATCTGAGTATCGTTCGGTTTGATGGTGAGACTGGATTCATCGGAGCTGGATGTAAAAGCCTTTCGTATCTCGTGCTTAGCAGTGTCCGTCAGTAATGACACGACCAGAGTGGTTTGACTCTGAAAAAGCTCAAACCGGGCCATAGTGACCACAGTTTAGAGAAATGCAGCAAAATCAACTCAACCTGTGTTTGACAGTTGCTACTGCCAGACTGAGAAGAAAATAAACAAAACGTTGAACTCCCTGCAAAATTGAACTAAGCAGTAAGTACTTCCTCTTTGTTTTATTTTAAAATAAAAGTATCTGAATGCTCAACATTCGCTATAAAATACCTTGTGAGTAACAAAAAAAAAAAAGTTTAAAACTCAGTGCTAAATTGTTGAGGCATTAGACTGTTTTGGATCAATTTTATCTTAAAAGTGGTTTTGTTAAGACCCATTATAGACCTCAGTGACCGGTGTTCCTGAACAAATATACTTCCGAAACAGATTTTCAGAATAAAAGTCGTTGAACGCTCTCAAAGGAAGCAGACTCCAACTAACTTATAACAAATGAATAATACAATTCCTAATTACGTTTCTCTCTTAATTTGCATGCTTAAGGTCAGTGGTTTAGTAACAAGTGCTGCGAGTATTATTTATTCAAGAGAATTCAGATACCATTCTTAATAACAAAGAGTCGTGAATTTTGACCATGTTTTTCTGGAATTTCTGATGACTGGAAAAAAGATTTTTTTAAACACTTTTAAAATGCTGTCAAATCGATTAGTCGCGATTAATCAAATTCAAAATAAAAGTGTATGTTTATATAATATATGTGTGTGTATTGATGTATATTTAAGAAATATGTACATGTATATATACATATTTATATTCATGTATGATTTATATATGACATTTTTTAAATATGTATTTATATATACATATAAATATATACTGTTACACGCACATATATTATGTAAACATAAACTTTAATTTTGGTTGCGATTAATCGATTTGACAGCCCTAAAATATATATATTTTGTATCTGATATTTTATATCACATAAATTCGCTAAGGAATCGTTCATATCACTATGTAAACAAGTTGGAATATTCATTGAAAAACACAAGTTGAAAAATTGATTCACAAGCTCTACTCATGAGCAGTAACTGGCTGATTAAATAATTTATATCACTAGAAATTCACTTTTAAAATGTCCATATTTGATTATTTTCTCTCTCAAACCTTAAAAACATAAAAACACAATTAACACAATATAAATTCCCTCATATTTCCAGGTTTTGCATAACCATGCCAACATATCATGATAATATTAATCGAATCTTTTGATATAGGTCCATATTATGCAACATTAAAAACAACAACAGCTTTTTCAGCCTAATGTTTTATTTAAATGTCTTCACAATGTTACCCAAACATTTGTCTAGGAAATACTACAATTATAAAAAGAGTCCTGCAGGTGTTACCACTTTATCTTTTTCATACAGGTTTGCATTTGTGAACATTGTAATGTCTAAGATATACATAATTCTTCCCACACTTCTGGCATGTGTAGGGTTTCACTCCAGTATGGATTTGCATATGTGTTTTGACATGATCAAGTTCTGGAAACCCTTCCCCACAGACCTTACAGCTGAATGGCTTCTCCCCAGCATGGACACGCTTGTGTCGCTTTAAATTTCCATACAAGCGAAAACTCTTTCCACACGTCTCACATTTATGAGTTTTTTCATCAGTATGAGTCTTCATATGCATTTTCAGAGAGCCAGACCACTTGAACGCTTTCCCGCATGCTATGCATTTATAAGGTCTTTCTCCTGAATGGCACAACATGTGTGTTTTAAAAGATTTTCTGAGAGCGTAGGCCTTACCGCAGATCTCACACTTAAACGGGGTCTCGCCCGAGTGTTGTTTCTCGTGTGTGCGAAGATTATACATGTTGCTGTAGCTCTTCTCACACAATTTGCATGTAAACGGTTTGCTGTTGTCCGAATGCAGCTGCAGTTGAGTTTTGGAGTTCAAAAACTGGTCTTGTTTTGAATTTCCAGTCTGATTGTGTGATAAAATATGGTTTTGTAGCAAAAAATCATGCTGGAATGTTTTGCCACACATTTCACACTTAAACTGTGTCTCTTGGTGCACCCGCATATGGACTTTTAAATTGCTTCTCTGGCGAAATCTTTTACCACACACTTCACAGATGTATGGCTTTTCGCCGGTGTGAATGAGGATGTGGCGTGTCATCGCTTCATGATGCGCAAATGTTTTGCCACAGATTTTACACGTGTACCGTCTCTCACCAGTGTGCACAGGAAGATGGCGTCTCAAATGACTCTTACACTTGAAGCTCTTATTGCAGTGGCTGCATTTAATTGGCCTGTCTTCTGAATGAAACTTCTTGTGGAAGTTTAGGGTGCCTATTAGAGAGAAGCTTTTCCCACAGGTGTCACATGTGTATGGTTTTTCGCCTGTGTGAACTCTGTGGTGCATATATAAGCTTCCTTTGACTGTGAATCCCTGTCCGCATACATCACAGGTAAATGGTCTGACTTCCGCATGGACCCGTTCGTGTGCTGCGAGATCTTTGAAGCTCTTTCCGCAAGTAGCGCAGGGAAATTTCTTCTTCTCGAACTTCTGCATATGTTTGCGGAGATGAGTCTCAAGAGCTCTTAATTGTGAGAACTTCTTCCCGCATTTTTCACAACAGTGCTGCTTTATGACCAAATGAGCACGTTTATGTTGAAGAAGAGAAAACATCTTTGGAAAGGCCTTTCCGCACTGCTCACATTCAAAAGATTCTTTCTCTTGTGGCTTTTCAGGTCGCTCGGTTGACGTCTGCAAAACGCCTTCCTGATCTTCAGACCAGCCCCTGTCATCAGCTGATGACAAAGCAACACAATATTACAAAATTGGTTCTCAACCTTTTTGACTTAAAGACCCCCCTGCTGTCCAACACATTATTTAAAGGCTTCTCAATATAGGTTTTTCTGGTATTTCTGCTGTAATTATGACAAAGGTGATCATATATGATACATCAAGCTTTTACGTTCACATTTACATTGTCATTTAGCACGTTTTTATCCACGTTTATGTTTTATCCAAATTTTAAAGTTTAAATATACAGTGAGAATATGGAGCTCATACTTGAGGTGGAAAAAAAACATACCTTAGTTTTATTCACAGGCCCAAACTGAAGAAAATTTGGTAAAGATATTATTTAATTGTCCAAAAAAGTAAGGAGGAATGAAATTGTGATTATATTGTAAAGTAAATCAATGATATTGTTACAACAATAGAGCAGACTATATAAAGCATATATATCAGCTGCCATTCTAAATCTCCCAATAATATATCTTAGTAATATTTAAATACTTAGCTTTATGATCAAAGCTCTGTAGTTTTAATTTTGGAGCAAAACATATAATGCAATGCAATACAATACAATGATTGACAGATGCACAAATAAATGCTCCTCAAAAGCCTGATGTATCCAGTTTAACACTCACATTTAACATGATTTTTCCAAAACATTAGTGACTGCAGAATGAGTTGAGGTAAATTTAAAAAACGCATGAATTTGGTGAACTTTTAGGGGAAAAAAATAGCATATAAACAACAGAAAAACTAACAAACAGCAGTACTTTACTTATAAATTAATAACATAAATAATAATGTGAGTATGACAGCTTTACCTTACCATCACCGATGACTACAGTCTGAATGTCGTTGTCTGCTCTGTCCTCCACTAAAAGACATCTGCTTGCATTACTCTCCCGTGCAGCCTGTAATTCACATCACATGGAAATGTTTTCAGTGAAAACACTAGACACACAAATACTACTAGAAGTTTCAAATACATATTATATACCTTACCAGCACTTCATATTGTATGACCACTTTGTATCAAGGAATACAAGCATATTGTTGTCATTTATTTAATAGAAAAATCTATCTATCCGCTTTTTAAAACGACTGAGGAGGGAGGATACAAGCTAGCCACCTGCAACCATTCAAGTTACAAACAATTTTAATAACAGAACTTCTTACCACCTGACTCTGAGTGTCGTTTTGTTTCATGTTGAGCTGAGGTTCAACAGAGCTGCATGCCTTTGGTGTGTCCTGTTTTGGCGTGTCCGGCATTAATAAGATCAACAGAGCAGTTTGACTCTGAAAAAGCTCATACCTGGACATAGTGACCACAGCTAGGAGCAGTGCAAAAAGGAGAAACTGTGTTTGAACGCGGTTTCAAAATATTATTTCAGCAAGATTTAGGAGAAAAACGTTCTGCACTGGCAGTCCTAAAAACTGTAAATCCAGTTTGAATACATGCAATAATATTATCGTAATAGTCCTAATAGTTCGTGAATAACAAATATTCAATATGAAGCCAAGTCATTATATTGTAATTATACGTAAGGTATGCAAACTCCCTGGAAAAGTTGTACTCTGCGCCAAACACTTCCTCCTTAGTTCGTAGCCATTTCAAAATAAAAGTAAGCGAATATGCGCCATTGACCATACATAATTTTTAATTAAATATGGATGAAAATGTTCCCTGTAGAAACAGATACACAAACTAAATAAGACTTATTATAGATAATACTATAGTTTATTATTTGATAACCAGAGCCCTTTCTGGTTAATTAGTTAAATAAGCTTGTTTATGGTTTTTGTGCAATGCAAAATTTGTTTTGAACTGCAAATGTTGTGAAACTCCTATTGACTCTTTTTAGGCAAATGGACTCGACAGTCATGGTCAGTTCGTGTACACCAAAGAGTATAGAATACCAAGAGGCGAAACTCTGATGCTTTTCGGGTAACAGCCACTAGGTGGCGCTTCGGTAGCGCGGCCGCCATTTTGGGGTGAAAGTTCCAACTGGACAACGTTACAGATATACAGAAATAGACAGAATAACAACGAAAGAGAGGTTAAAGTGGAATAAAAGAAGAGCAGAAGTTGGGCAATCCACTGCAAAAACTATCAGTGTGACAGTGAAAATCTTGCTTTTTATCGTTTTCCCAAAGACCCTGACTGGTAATTATACACAAAAGTGTATTGAGTTTTGAAGTGGGAAGTAGCGCTATCTTATGCACCTGCTAACTTTAACTGTTTTTAGTCTAGTAGTAAACTTAAATCATTTTAGGAACTGCAGGTCCTAGCCATAGAGACCATAATAATGATTTATATGGATATGACACTATAGTTATAATGAGCGTATGCAACTTCACATTTGCAATTACTTACTGTCTATATTATTATTTACTATTACTATTAGAGTAGGTCTGAAATACATATTGTACGTTTTAATCTCCTGGAACACACTACAAACATGATCTAGATTAGAACATGATGCATTGCTGTGTCTGTCATAATTAAATAATTAAACAATTTTGTTGAAAGTGGCTGTACTTGTTTTGTTTTTGTTTTGTTTTTTACATAAAAACCTTTTTTGTTGTTGTTGTTTACTGTCTTCCTTTAACGAACATTAATATGAGACAATACTGCAAAAACAGTTTACTGTCAAGATTCCTGTTATGCATTTATTGTCCAACATTCCTAATTTTTATGTCATAAATTTAATGTCATATGTATTAATTCAGTGCTTATAATATTAACACTTATTTTCAACACATATTTTCAACCGAAACTGGTTTCTAGAAAGCAAAAAGTTTTGTAAAAAAAAAAAAAAGAAAGAAAGGGAAGACTTTAAAATAAAGTCTGTAAAATAAACTGTTAAAAGGATTTCATGATCACTAGTCTAGTGATTGTACATATTGTTGTCATCATTCAGGCTGTATTTCAGCTTTAATGTACAGTGTTTTAAACAAAGCAGCTGATATTTAACAAGGAAAATGTACGATAGAACATAGATATGGGTAAGTAAAGTATATAAAAATACATATGTACTTTAAATGTGTTATTGTAAGTTGGTCAAGCGCGACTGGCTCCTATTATTCTACGGCGTTTTTGTGTAGTTGTCAGTCCAAAATGGCGGCGGCACAGTCATGTCATGGGCGCAACTGTTGCTATGGAGCGTTCTATTGAGTTTCGCCTCTTGGGCTTCTATACTCTTTGTGTACACTTCCGAGGCAACGTTTTCAAAATAAAAGTCATTTAACGCCAAAGACAAAAAAAAAAAAAAAACTTTGTATACACTGTTTAAAAATCAAATTGCACAGGGAAAGTCAAAATTTTGACAGTTTTTTTTACATGATTTGAGCAATTAACTGTTTAACAATTTATCTGCTCTTTACTCTTTAGAACTTATCCACAGGAATAGTGACAAACTGTGTTTTTCCTACCAAAATTACAAATAAAATAGAAATAAAACAACAATAAAAGAAAAATCATTGCATTATCAACAAAGTTTATTCTTAAGGAATTCCCACTGTATAACTATTGATTTTGAATATTAATAATTGGCTTAAAAATAATTTGGCCCAGGCCCAATTATTAATTGAATGAATGAAAATTTGATTAATACTTATCCAGCTTTTCAAATCAAATGTAACACTCTCCTACTGTAAGAAGAGAACCTTCATGACATCTGTCTGAAATAAACTGCAAATATAACAAAGAAAATGGCACTGCAATTCAGTTCCCAGCATCCTTTAAGGCAACATCTTTTTCACACAGGTATACATTTGTGATCATTGTAATTTCTACGGTATGCGTATTTCTTCCCGCACTTCTGGCACGTGTAGGGTTTGACGCCAGTGTGGATTTGCATATGTGCCTTCACATGGCTCAGTTGCACAAACTTTTTCCCACACACCTCACAGCTGAATGGCCTCTCGCCAGTGTGGACCCGCTCATGTCGCCTTAAGTTTCCAGATAAGCGAAAGCACATGCCGCACGTTTCGCACTTGTGTGGCTTTTCACCAGAGTGAATGCGCATATGCAGTCTTAGACTGTAGGGAAGCCCGAATTGGCTTCCGCAAACAGAACATTTGTAGGGTTTAGCTTTGGTATGAACAACCTCGTGCATTTTCAAACCGGCTTTCTGAGTAAAAGTCTTCTCACAGATGTCACACTTGAACGGTGTCACCCCTGAATGAAGCTTCTCATGTTCCTTCAGCGAATACAAGCTGCTGTAGCTTTTACCACAGACTTTACACATGTACGGATCTTTTTCCATATGAAGTCTCTGATGTATTCTGAGCATAGCAGTCGAACTGTAGCACTTTGCACATTCATCACACGGGAAAGACTTCCCATCTTTAGATTTGCCATTCAGATTGGCTTTATCGCTATGTGTGATTAAGTGTTTCTGTAGGGCATAGTTAAAAACAAAGCTCTTCCCACATATTTCACACATAAATGACTTCAGAGCTCCATGTATTCCCATATGCCTCTTCAGAGACTTGCTCTGATAAAACTGCTTGGAACAGATTTCACAGACGTGCCGTTTCACACCGCTGTGCACGAGCAGATGCCTTCTGAGATTTGTAATGTGGCCAAACTTCTGCCCACATTTGTTACATATATGGGGTTTCTCTCCTGTATGCAGGAGCTGGTGCATTTTCATCTTCTTTTCAGTTTTGAAAGTCTTGTCACAGAGGCTGCATTTCCAAGGTCTGTCACTGGAATGAGTGAGCAGATGGCAGGCTAGATTGCCTGAGTGTGTAAATTGCTTCCCGCAGATCTCACAACCGTACGGTTTTTCACCTGTATGGATCCTCTGGTGTGCCAGTAAACTTCCCTTTACGGTGAAGCTGTGTCCACATGTGGAACACAGAAACGGCTTCACTTCCAGGTGGACACGTTCGTGCATCTTAAGATTTGCAAAGGCTTTCCCGCATGTTTTACAGATTCCTTTCTTCTCTGTGTGATTCAGTACATGTTTCCTTAATCCTTTTAAGTATTTAAACTTCTTGCCGCACTGCTCACAACTGTAAGGCCCTTTTAAATTTCCACATTTGTGCTGATCTAGTGAGCGTCTAAAGAAATATTTCTTTCCGCACTCTTTACAGTCATATGGTTTTGGCTTCTTGGTTTTTGTACTTATTTGCTCTGCTTGTGTGTTTACTTCAGTTGGCTGGTCCTCAACAGAGGCGATGGTACTGTACTCAACTGCAAAACATTAACAGGGTTCCAATTACTGAAAGCTACAACGTCTAGCTGGTAGCTTAAGCCTAATATTAATAATTTAGAAAACAGATTTTTTGGAAGGAAATTTAACAATGACACAATACACTGATCAAAAGTCACAGTAAAGATATTTATAATATTACATTTACAATTTTTTATTCATCAAAGAATCGTGAAAAAAATGATCACAGTTTCCTAAAAAGTATTAAGCAGCACAATTGTTTTCAACTTTGATAATAAGAAGAAATGCTTCCTGGGCAGCAAATCAGCATATTAGAATGATTTCTGAAGGATCACGGCACAATGAAGACTGGAGTAACTAATGGCTGCTGAAAATTCAGTTTTGCCATAGCAAGTTATTAGAAAAGTATAAAAAAGTTATTTTAAACTGTAATAAAATTGCATAATACTGTTTTACTGTATTTTTGATCAAATAAATGCATAAGCATAAGCAAGAAGTTTGAAAACCCCTGTTCTAGAGTCTAATATTTATATAAAAGTACAATTTAAATAATAGATTAATAATAAATAAATAAATTAACTAATTAATTAATATTTAATCAATTTTCAATTTCTTTTTATGAAGATAGTACACACAAGTATCAAAGCTGTACAGCACATACCTATAAAAAATGCTTGCACTGGGTTCTCTTGTCCACTACTTGACAATTCAGAAATGTGACCCTCATCTGCAGACTGAAAGAAAAAATAAAATCAGTACAAACATTGTTGCAAGCATTGTTTACCAAACACTACAGAGTTAAATCATTTCAACACTGAACTCACCTGCTGGCCTTTAACAGAATCTTGCGGTTGCACAATTTCTTCAGGTAACGCAGTGAGCAGATTCAGTCTGTCTGGAGACACTGATGGAACTACAGCTGCAAAATCCGAGAGGAGAATGAAATTACTACAGTTAAGATTACAGTGGATTTAATGTTCTTACGCATGACATTAAAATATATGCAGGACGTCTTACCTGGCACATCTCTGACAGCTTGACTATTTTTTCTTTCTGGTTTCTTCACATGCTCATTCACCAACTCTTTTACATTTATTACATCATTATGGTAACTTTTAAAACCCTGCAACTGAGTTGACTTAAGCGCAAAGCAATAACTGAAGACTTTGCATATTTTTTGAACAGCCACCTTGGTAAAGATCTCCATCACAGCTGTGAGCTTTGCCTGCAACAGATAATATCTACTGATTAATTCATCTGGACTTCTTCATATAATGTTCAGTTTTGCATAAATGTGCAGTTTTGGAACTAGTATTTAATGAATGAAATAAAATGACTTATTATATTGTTAAATAAAGGAAAAGTCTTGATTAAACATATAAAATGTGTCCTAACCTTGAAATAAAAGACTACACAGAGGAACTAGATCACAACTGACAACAATCCCTTGTTGATAATTAAACAGCATTCAAAAAATATCTGCAGAATGAAAATAAACGTACCAGTCTGCGTTGTTTCTCATTCATGTCCAATATCGGATCTCTGTCACTACTCATTTCAGCGTGAGATGGGCGACATTCACTGTCAAAAACTTTTTGAATCTCTTCTTGGACTGTTTCTATCAAAAGTGTCATTATAGACATTGTTTGTTTGTGAAATAATTCATACTCCGCCATTGTGCTCATTCAGTAACTGTAATTTCTGATATATATAGTGAGTGAATGAAGTAAGAACACAAACGATATCGCGTTTACTGTGTTAACTTCCCTTTCTACAATAACTACGTATTCAAAATAAAGGCCCAAAGGCGTTTATTTTGTATTCTGCGATTGTCGCTGTGACGGTACATTCATAGTGACTTTTATTTTGAAATTCAAAATGCCGCATTACGGAAGTCACACTCAACTGGTGACAGTTGTGAATGACATTTGTCCCAGTTCAATAGTTTCTCTTGTACAATCATGAATGAGAAAATACTTTAATTTCAACGAGATCAGCACTAAATAACCTGGATCATCTTACAAAATGTCGGAAAAGACAAATCTACAGGTATGTTTTCATTCATTCGCTACTCAAAATTAGAGAAGTATTTTTGAGAGACATCAAAACCAAATTTAACTCTGATTTAACCATATTTATTTTACATTCAGTGTATTTCACCGACCTTACAGTGCAGCTCCTTTAGTTATGCGATTATGACATAACATTAATTGCTAATGTTATTTTGGTTTAGGTCTAGTGGTTAATGGAAAGTTACGTCTGAACCATCTTTACCCAAAAAGTTTTAGATATTCTCGAATATGAAATCTCTCTATATGAATGGTGTTCTTTACTCCTCCCTTGTGTGTAACGGACACAGTGAATAGGCATTATTGTCTTATCTACTGAAGCCAGGACACTGGGGCGTAGTGCCTCCTTCATCAGTCTGTCCTGCTTCATGTTCTCTGTACATTGCTTTCTGTTCATCTGAAGACTCCAGCTAATTTAACTACAATGGCAGATGAACCTTATAAATACATTAGGGTCAGAATGCGTTCCAGATGAACATGATAGTCTGTGATATTTGTGTGGGTACTGATCTTTGCTTAAAATATTGTCTTCATTTACAGGACGCTGATGGCAAAGTCAGCAGGGTGATCCGTGTTGGCACCAGAAAAAGCCAGGTAAATTATCATATGTATATTTATTTTAAGTGGTCTATTTAAAAAAAAAACACACACACACACATTCCATACATATTCATTTCAAATGCTGAGTGAAAAAGTATTTGTTATCTATTTTAATATATTTAAAATTTCTTCCTGTGATGTCAAAACTGAAATTTCAGCAGCCATTACTCCAGTCTTAAGTGTCACATGATTTTTCAGAAATCATTCTAATATGCTGGTACTCAAGAAATATTTCTTGTTATTAACAATGTTGAAAACAGTTGTGCTGCTTAATGTTTTTCTGGAAATTGTATCACATTTTTTTTGTCAGGGTTCCAAGATGACACTAAAAATTTTCTTTTTAAAAAGTAAAAAAAAACTGCATTTATCTGAAATAGAAATCTTTTGTATTATACATGATTTACTGGTACTTTTGATTAATTTTCATGTGTCCTTGCTAAATTATAAAGTATTTATTTCTTAAAACAAAACAAAACAAAAAAATAATCACTGATCCCAAACTTTTAAACTGTACTGTACATACAAATTAGATCATCTAAAATATTGCTAAAATATCTAACCATTTTCGTCACCTGATAATTTGTAGAAATGTGAATGTACACAGTTTCAGAGTTTTTGTGACTGCTTGTCATCAGAATCATCTAAGAGTACCAAAGTGTCTTAATTATGTTCTCAAGATTTCTAAAATAAGTTTTTACTTTTACTTTCCATAATATTACTAATGTCTATATATATTTTGCCTCATCATCATTTAGAAATACAAGTGTCACATAGGCAAATGTAGGTTTGTAAGTTTGATTGGGTGTGTCAGTGGTGGTGATGTCTTTGATAAGATCTCTGTCTTTATTAGGGTGGGTACAAGATTGCTTAGTTTTAGTAAAGAAACAAGTTACAGCCCTCAACAAAAAGATTAGCCTTAAAGGCTAATTAACCTTCATATTTTGTGGGAAATTAAATATTGTTGAACCTTTTTGTTACTTTTCTTCCTTTTTTTCAGCTAGCTCGGATTCAGACAGACAGTGTTGTAGAGAAACTGAAGGAGTTACACCCTGATGTTCATTTTGAAATAGGTAAGAGATCATTGCCAAATATGCACAGTTGTTGTTTATTAGTAATTGGGTTTAGCATGTATGATATAGTTAATATTCACTCTCCAATTCAATCTTATTATTTTGTTTCAGTGGCTATGTCAACAACAGGAGATAAAATACTTGACACAGCTTTATCCAAAGTAAGTCTAAAAAAATTTAAGTAGAATAATTGATTATTCAATTAAGTGATACTGATGTTACAATTAATTAATTTTGGAAATGTATAAAAAATATATATATTTGTGTTAAAGATTGGTGAAAAGAGTCTCTTCACAAAGGAACTGGAAAATGCTTTGGAAAAAAATGAGTGAGTCATTCATGTGTGGATTTGTTGATTGGTCTTTTGGTGCATTTGATGTTTCACTGGTGCTTATGTTTCGGTATGAATAATGCTGTTGTAATATTTGTGTCTCTGTAGGGTGGACCTGGTCGTGCACTCTTTGAAAGACTTGCCAACTGTTCTTCCTGTGGGCTTCACTATAGGATCTGTGCTGAAGTAAGGAAATCACAATAGTGTCTCTGTGTTCTGAAGTGCTTATACGTTCCTCCACATCTGAAGAGTCTTTTTATCTTAAAAGTAGCTGACATTTCATGTTACAGACAAACTTCAACCTAAAAGTTCATGAATAATTCTTAAAGTGTATGGGAAAACTGATATTGTGTATTGCTCATTGCAAATCCCTTTTAATATGAGGCCAACATGATTGACATTTTCTTCTCTTCAAAGGCGAGAAAACCCCCATGATGCTGTTGTCTTGCACCCCAAACATAAAGGCAAATGTCTAGACTCTCTAGCCAACAAGAGGTAAAAGTGGCATCCAGTACACAGAAGTATATTTTTAAATATATATTAAAATACACTACCATATAAAAGTTTTAAGTTTTAAGAAATGAATACATTTATTCAGCAATAAATTGATTAAAAGTGATATTTAACGTTTAGAATCTTAAAAAAAGATTTCTCTTTCAAATGAATGCTGTTCATTTGAGCTTTCTGTTTATCTAAAATCAACATTTAACATTGATATTAATAATAAATGCTTCTTGAGCAGCAAATCAGCATATTAGAATGATTTCTGAAGGATCATTGGACACTGAAAACTGTAGTAATGATGCTGAAAATTCAGCTTTGCCATCACAGGAATAAATTACATTTTAAAATACATTCTTATAGAAAACAGTTATTTGAAATTATAATAATATTTCACAATATTGCTGTTTTTACTGTATTTTTGATCTAATAAATGCGGTCTTCGTAAGATGTCTTTGAAAAAATCTTGCCTACCCCAAAAATTTTTTGATGGTAGTGAAATATTTTATATATATTTTTTAAAGTAAATATTTGCAGGATATGTGTTTTCTTGAATAATATATATTTTATTTTTGAAGTGTTGTAGGTACCAGTTCCCTTCGCCGGGCCGCACAGCTAAAGAGAAGATTTCCCCATCTGGAGTTTAAAGACATTGTATCTTTCAGTGCAGTGCAGCAGTTTTTTTCTGTTATTGTATGTAGATGCAGAAATGATGCAGTGTGTTAAAAAGAACTTGATGCTTTGTGTGAGGTTACTCCTTAACAGTTGTGTTTCAGAGAGGTAATCTCAACACTCGTCTAAAGAAGCTGGATGAAAAGGATGACTTTTCAGCCATCATTTTAGCAGCAGCTGGTCTTCGGAGAATGGGCTGGGAGAATCGCATCAGCCAGGTGCCCCTACAATGCAAATACAGTAAAGATTATTGCATCATTTAATTGATAAGCAATTCTATAATGCACATTGATGTTGGTTGCTATCATCTTGCTTCAGATCCTTGGGCCTGATGACTGCATGTATGCAGTTGGACAGGTGGGTAACATTCAGTGTTGCTTTTGTCCAGATCTCCTGCACAGCAGTGAGTGCATTTGTTCCATCACTTTGAACCTTACACACTGCTCTTACTGTCTTGTTAAAGGGCGCTCTGGCAGTCGAAGTGAGAGCTCGAGACCAGGACATCCTGGAAATGGTGTCAGTGTTAAATGACTCAGACACTGTGTTGAGATGCATCGCAGAGAGAGCTTTCCTCAAACACCTGGTAGACATCCTGCTGCACTGTAACACCCCTTACACCTGTTTTTGGATCAATGACATGATGCTATTTTTTGTTTTAATATTTGAATTACCTCATAATTAATAAATGCATACACTGTTATTCAAAAGTTTGGGGTCAGTAAGATTTTGAACATTTTTGAAGGAAGTTCTCTTATGCTCACCGAGGCTGCATTAAAACAGTAATATTGTGAAGTATTATTACAATTTAAAATAGCTGTTTTTTATTTTTAAATATTTTAAAATGTAATCTATTCCTGTGATGGAAAAATGGAATTTTCAGCATTATCAATCCAGACTTCAGTCTCACATGATCCTTCAAAATCATTGTAAAATGCTGATTTGGTACTCAAGAAATCTCATTATTATCAATCATATTTCATCATCAGTTTTTTTTTTTTATTATTATCAATGTCGAAAACAGTTGTGCTGCTTAATATTTTTGTGGAATCTGTAATAATGTTTTTCAGGACTCTTATAAATAGAAAGAACAGCATTTTAAAAATTCAAGGAAATTTTATTTAAAAATTGACATTTATTTGAAAATTTAAATTCTTACTAAACCCAAACTTTTAAATGGTAGTGTAAATATTTAATCATTTTAAAACCTTTTTTAAATATTTTTTTTTAAGGTACAATGAAAATCAATTACATTTTGATTGATGGTTATACCACATGACATTAAATAGAACCTCTTCTGGCAAATGGTATAAACATTTTTTTTAAATCAACATGAATACAAAGAATGCATTTCTAAGAACTTTGCACGTTTTAAATTATTTTTATTTTTTTAATAGGAAGGGGGATGCAGTGTTCCAGTTGCTGTTTACACTGAAGTTAAGAATTCACAGGTAATTAAGAGCTTCATGCTGTTTTACTATCTACCCAACTAGAAAGGTTGAATGACAGGTCTGAGTAACTGTGTGTTCGTTTATAGCTCTACTTGACTGGAGCAGTGTACAGTCTTGATGGTTCAGACAGTCTGAAGGAGACCATGCAGACAAGCATCAGCTCTGACAATCAGGTTGTTAATCCATTGCAATATAGATAAAATTCCAATATTCTGAATCCTTCTTTGAATTTTACACTGATTTGAGCATCTGCAACCTTATTATTACCAGGTTGAGGAGCACGAGAAAGTTGACGAGAAGGTCCAGCGTGTGGCCATCACTGCTTTAAAGGTGTCAGAAGCAGCCCAGGATGCCGCAGTGAAGTTAGGAGTGGACCTCGGAAATCTGCTGCTCAGCAAAGGGGCCAAAGAGATACTGACTGTAGCCAGACAGCTGAATGATGCACGATAGGTATATAATAGTCCATAATTGAAGACCTTCCAGAAGTATTTTTATAAATTTCAGTGTCAACAAGTGTTATTGTATCATCCTGTGGCCTTTATATTTTGCGTGTTATTAAGATTTTGGTTAGTTTTTCACAGGAAATGTTTATTTGTATTTATAGACGTTTAATGAAGGTCAATATGCAGTTACTACTTCAAACAGACTTGCAGTATGATGCATAATAATAATTCCAAAATAATGACTCCACTATTCACAGAAGAATAACAGAGACACTGGCAAACAACAACAACATCCGCATTACAGAGAGCTAATTGATAGAAATTATATTTGCTGTTATATTAAGCCATGAACACACAATCATGCCTTTTAAGATGATGTGTGTTGTATCTACACACATGCATATTTGAAACTTGAATTATTCTGGGGTGTACATTTTCTGAAGCTGCTCGATGTATCATCTACATTTTACTTTCACTGACTCTGGTTATATACACACTTGAAAGTGTACAGCATATTAACCTATGAACCACTACAAAACATTTATGTATGATTGAGTCAGCTGTTTTTTTTTCCATAGATGTAGGGTTTGATATTAGAATGTTTTTCATTCCATCATTTGCCACTAATATATTTTATGCATTTGTTAAATGTTGTCATTGAAGCCTTTAAATTGATTGTCAAATCTAACATCAGTGCCTGAAAGTTCAAAATATCACCTCTGCAAATCTTTGTGTATTATAAGCTCATGGTCTGGTGAAGATGTGAATTGTAAGTTTGTATGCACTGCCTCAGCTTTTTCATTCACTCCACTCAAATTCATACAAATCCTTGCTTTATTTATTTGGCTAAATGTATTTTCTGGACATCCTCTTGTGCCTGCAATTGTATGATGGAGAGTGATAAAACTTAGCCAATATTTATTTATTTTTTTAATATGGTTTAGAGCCATTGTGTAACTCATACCATGTTGATTCAGTGTGAGCATATGCAAGATTCTTAGAATGTAATGAAATGATTGAATTCTATAAAATACATTCAGTGCTTCATTTTAGTTTAGTTTTATGGCTATTTCAGAGACGAGTGTACTTGTAAACTCTGAATAACTTGATAGCATTGATATTGTTTGTCATTACTTTGAAATAAGGCATCTACATTTACATAAAACAGCACATTTTTGTATGTTTGGAGGTTTTAAGACTGGAATTGTTTGGTTTTACTTACTATATTTTCCAGTCCCAAATAAATCAAGCAGTATAAATGCAATCGTGGTTTTGACTTTTTTTTCTCTAGACTGTAAGATACCACTAGGTGTCACTACGTTCTTTTTTCTTTTCTTTTTTTTAAATAAGCTTTACTCAAGACCTTCCATGTGATGGTTGAGGGTATTGGGGATAATGAATGAAGGAGTAAATCATTATTACATTATCAGATATTGCAGGTTAATTGAGTTCAGCATTGTAGATTACTTGATTATGCTTGTATGTAAACAAAACAAGAGTTAATGCGAAGATAAGTTTTTCATTTACTGTATGAAGATGTGTTGAAAGAATTGGGAAGATTCCGTGACTGAAGAGGAATAAAATACACATTAAACAAATATGTATACTACATATAACGAAGCTAAATTCATCCAAACAAAATTTAAAACAGAATAAATAGCAAAATAAAGTGTAGCTGTAAGCTGTGTTTGGACGGGGTAAATTAGACTAGTTTTCATTGTTTATTAATTATAGGCTGTATTTCTTGTCATAGATTTTTTTTCTTGGACCTGGCAACCCTGCTCTGAACTCTTAACATAAAAAAAATAGATTTATTATCAGTTTTATTTATTATAGATGCATACTTTTCAAGACTGATGTTTCATTTATATCCATATTCTACGTACCAGGTGACATTTAGACAGTGAAGGACTCTCAAATTTCAAGTTTAGACTCGTCCAGATGTGTTCTTGCTCTGAGGGTGAACTCGCTTTATTAGCATGTGGCTTCTTCTGGCAACCAGTTGTGGCATGTTGCCATCGCGTCCACTCATTTTCACAGGAAATTATATACCACGCTGTCCACAGAAGTCTATAATCTCATACCTGCTTTAATAAACAAACATGCATTTAAAAAACACGTGCATATTTGTGCTTTACTCACAACTGTATATTGATTTTTTTTTACTATATAAAACATAATTTAAATATTTAATTCATGTTAAAATTAGAACTAAATAACACTACACAACACAATAAAAATATTGAAAGTAGATAGATAAAATACATTTTTATTTTGGTTTCTATGGGAAGAGTGCACGTGACTTGGCCGCTCGCTGAGCGTGCAGGTCTTTTTTGGAGCATCATTGAACATGTCATGATGGTCTGGCTTCTCTTACATCCATCCCAGGTTTTGCGTCACACCTCGCCACGAAACTCTCCTTTAGGACTCGGTTTTTCGTTCAGTTCTGTACGGGATTACCAGTGGCACAGGACCCGTTTCTGTTACCTATTGTAAGGAGAAAAGTGACCTACGTTTCAACACTTAAACGAATATATTTCCTCTTGAGTGTGAACCTGGGTAAGTAATTTCAAGAATTTGCTTTCCAGGCTTTGCAGTTCATTCTCAGCAGGAGCATAACTTTACAATACTTGTTTTATCATCTGTGACTGACTAAAGTCTGATAATGTATTTTATATATTTATGGTTATTATTATTCCCTTATTATTACCTTGTTATATTTTAATCATATTACTGTACTGTGCTATGCCATATTACCTACTAGTATCTTAAAATGGCTTGATAACTTCAATTAGGTTTTCTTTATTATTTAGTAATTATTTAATACAAATAATAAGTGTAATATATATCGTATCATACATTTACATTTTCTGAATATGTATGTGGTCTGGTCTGTAATATATGTGCATGGTATTAAGAGAGAAAAAACTAGTAATTCTTGTGAATTAGCCTACATCCACAGCATAAAGACCTCAAAGCCAAATCGCTTGATTCTTTATATTGGCCTGTTAAACTTTTTTCTCTTTTTTTGTGTCCAATAAAACAATTTTATTAACCCTTAAAAGGGCAAGCACAAAATCATACACAGCTGTTTTTTTAATACGCTAGGGCTAATATAATACAATTTCATGTTTCTTGTCTTTTCTTTAATACAATTTCATTTTCAGTTTCATTCTTTTTTCCCCCAGAAATTGTGCCCTGCCACTTCCTTTTCTCTAATATATTTACAATTTAAAGGGTTGATAAAAAGAAACACTATTTCAACAATCCTAATTTTCTGATACAAACTTTATGTCACATGTTTATGGATGTTTGTTATGTAACACTTGTATATGAACATGCACAGTATCTCATCAAACAGTGGGCAAAAATCACAGGAGTGGTGATAATTTGTTCTACCCATATGTCTATGAAAAATTCTGATTATGTTTCACTTTTTATAATACATTCCAATAAGATTTCCATTGTACAGGCTGTCTCCACACAGCACAATCTACTAATTCTCATGTGAACACTGGAGCGATCCCCTCCTAGCTAGTGTTCTCTGTGGGACTGAGCCAGTGATGTCTGTCTCTGACCTGGCTATTCACATTCTCTGATTTCGCTCTTCCTTTTGGCTCCAAACTCCAGGGACTTACATCTAGCCAGCCAATTCAATGTGTCAGCACAATGCGGTCTCTCGGAGGAAACCAAATCCCAGCCTTTTAGAATGAGCTCCAAATTCTAAACCAGATCAATTTGACAGAGTAGGGGCCTCTCCTGAATGAGCAGACAGTGTAAAGAGGCTTTCATTTCAAGGGGAAAGTATAGGAAGATGCTCCCATTGGAGAGTTCTCATTCTGAATGTATAGTGATGTACAATATGATGACTCACAGCATTTCTGTACAAGAAGACAGCAATATTAGATGTAAAAATGTAACTATGCAGTTTACCACATGGATCAGGGTGTTCTGTACTTTTTCTTTGATACATTTTTGTACAGAACTTTGTAGTAATGGCTGCTGAAAATTCAACTTTGCATCACAGGAATAAATAATTGTAAAATATATTAAAATAGAAAAGTTATTTTGAATTAAAATAATATTTCACAATATTACTGTTTTGACTATATTTTTGATCAAATAAATGCAGCCTTGGTGAGAATAAGAGATGTCTTTTAATAAAATGAAAAAACTTGAATTATTCCAGACTTTTAAATGACAGTGTATGGTCACAGTACTGAAGGATTTTTGCTCTCTTTAGACCTTTGGAATGGCAGTGAAGACGTCTGATCTTGGGTCAGTTAGTATTACTATGGAGGACAACCTGTGTAATGGAGGAACGCAGCCACAGGAAGCTCCATTGCTAACCCATCTGAAGAAGGTGGAGAACCACATCACAGAGGCGCAGCGCTTCTCTCACCTGCCCAAACGCACTACTGTGGACCTGGAGTTCAGAGACCTGTCCTACACCATCAGAGAAGGACCGTGGTGGAAGAAACAAGGTCAGGAGATCATATTTTACACATTTTGATTAAGGTAACCATAAACAGTCTGTCAAAATCATTTAACTCTTCAGTTCTGAATAGTGCATGACTTGTAGTTTTGACCTCATTAGTTTGAAACAGACCTTGAGGATTGGGTCTTTGTCATTAAGACATTATCATGATCATAAGACACCATCATCAGTGGCAAAAAAAAGAAGAAGAAGAAGGCGACATACATGTGCTAATTTTCTGTTTTATCAGATAGTGACATGCTGTGGATTTATGTTTTTTGAAGGCAATTTTGTGTTTTTAAAAAGTTGTTATTTATAAAATGCATAAATTAATTAAAAATACAAAAAATATGTGACCCTGGACCACAAAACCAGTCTTAAGTAGCACAGGTATATTTGTAGCAATAGCCAAAAATACATTGTATAGGTCAAAATTGTCGATTTTTCTTTTATGCCAAAAATCATTAGAATATTAAGTAAAGATCATGTTCCATGAAGATATTTTGTACATTTCCTAACATAAATATATCAAAACGTAATTTTTGATTAGTAATATGCATTGCTAAGAACATTTAGACAACTTTAAAGGTGATTTTCTCAGTATTTCTTTTGCACTCTCAGATTCAAGATTTTCAAATAGTTGTTTCTCGGCCAAATGTTGTCCGATCCTAACAAACCATACATCAATAGAAAGCTAATTTATTCAGCTTTGTATAAATCAGGTTTTGTGGTCCTGGGTCACATATACAGTACATTTTATATAAATGTTATAAATTATACTAAATAGATAAAAACAGATTATTATTGGTTATGAGTCAATTTAAAACTATTTTTATAAAAATATAATTGTATGAAAGTTTTTAAGAAAAACTTTAAAGAAAAGAGACAAATAGTTTATCAATAATGCAGCTTTCAGAACTCTAGAGAGAGATAAAGTAGAGCAGGAAACAAGACAGAATGAAGGGTAAAGATAAAAATAGAGAAAATAGACAACTTAATTGTGCACGAATTAACACAGCACAACTCAGAAATTTAGACCGGATCAGAACAGCAGAGAAATCCAATCTTAGAAATAAAATGGAGCCTAAATGTTGGTTACTGTGTATAATAATAGACGATTTATCTCTTGGCTGTACAAGTCAAATAGGAAATTAAAACAGGTCCTGGCTAGATGCATGCTTAGAGTAGCAACTTTAGCTCATGTACAAAATGGAATACGGTAAGCAATTGTATTTTAACAGCTTAGCATTCAGAGGAGATTAAAATCACATTAGAATGAGTACCAAGACTAATGGAGGCCTTTTTGCTTTCCTATCAGACATTTAGATCTATTGATTTGCAGGTAACATCATGAATGCTGGTATCACATTCTGATCACTTCTGTTTTAATCTGATGAAGCTGACTCATGCACTGTCTAGTCATGCACTGTCTGGCCTGAGGATAGCAGATGGTTCTTTACTCTTGTGATTTATTAATGAAAACATACCAGTGTGGAAAATTCTGCTATTTTACAACCTTCATAGGCCAACAGGACTTTATTTTTTATTTTTGCAGTGCCATCACTACAAGTAATTTTAATTAGATGAGATCACATCTGACATCACTGGGGAGAACAAAATGTTCAATTCGAAATTGGATGCTGACATCATCCTAATGCTTGTGCCTTTTTATGCTGACTACTCTTATGCACTATGATCACATACAGAATGGAATATATTTGTAAATATGATAAATGCAAATGTAAATTAAATGATGTTTCCATTGTGGCTTGAAGGAAAAGCGCCACCATTGGTGATAATATGGCAGTCATTAAACAACTTCTAAACCTTCAGTGGACATGTATGAGAATAAAGTCAAAGGGTAAAGGAGAGGGCTTTCCTGTGATTTGACTGTGAGAACAGAGCTTTTGGGCTCATAGGCTGATAATTAGGGTACCTTTGCTTTGAAATACTGTAAGTCAGGCTTTTTTTTTTAGAATTACTATATCAGTGACTCCTAAAAATGTCATAACTTTTATTTAATGAGATCTTTTGGTCTTATGCGGTGGGTGAAAGCCATCTTGGTGGACTCACAGAAAGGTCAATGAGCAGACTTGTCCAGAATGTTTTAATTAGCCACTGTACTTAAAGGTTTTGGAGCCTAATTCTTTCATCACCTTTATCACTCGCTTTCTCACATTTCTTAGCTTTGGAGAAATATGTAGTACAGTCATGAGGTTCACGGATTAAACCATACTTCTTATTTGAAGGGATTAACTGCAAGTGGACCGTTTGTTCCAAAGGAGAACCGTATGACACCAAGCATATATATTTTTTCTTCTTCGCAGGTTATAAGGCCTTACTCAAGTGTCTATCCGGGAAGTTTTGCAGTCGGGAACTTGTTGGCATTATGGGCCCCTCTGGGGCTGGAAAGTCCACTTTGATGAACATCCTGGCGGGATACAGGTGAGGGTACAGTGGGTGCAAAAGTAAACAAAAATAGTGAGAAAGCATGCTATACTTTTTGGTCCAGTTGTTCATATTGGTAAACTTTATTATAAATTTTAAAAAAATTGCTAAGAAATAAATGTATTACATTTTTAAATGAAATAAAAATTAAATTATTAAATTAAATTAAATCAAATCTTGAAAGCTTTCATACATATCCATTGGTGGTTGTCTTGTGCGTTACAGGGAAACAGGAATGACTGGAGAGATCCTGGTAAATGGAAAGCTCAGAGACCTCCGAACCTTTCGTAAAATGTCCTGTTACATTATGCAAGAGGACAAATTGCTGCCCCACTTGACTGTTCAAGAAGCGATGATGGTGAGTCTGCAGGGTGAATAGTGTAGTAAAGGACGCCCCCTACTGATGGATTTGTGCTAATGCTCATATAACAATCACTTCTGAATGCTTAGTCAGGTGCAGAAAAAATGTCATTTCTAACAAGGAACCGAGTGTTTTCTGCACTATTTTCTAGGTATCAGCCAACCTGAAACTCAATGAAGACACAGACGTGAAAAAAGAGCTGGTAGGTAAAGCTCATCACCTTATTCAAACTTGCCTCAAATGTTTCCCTCTGAAGTTTCACCTCTTTTCTGTGTGTTTATGTTGGCATGCAGATAAAAGAAATTCTGACAGCCCTGGGACTGCATGAGTGTGTCCACACTCGTACTGTGTCTCTCTCTGGAGGCCAGTGTAAGAGGTTGGCTATTGCCCTTGAGCTAGTAAACAACCCCCCAGTCATGTTTTTTGATGAGCCCACCAGGTAATAATGTTATCGTATTTAGACACAAATAAAACAGCATTATTTAAATGCTTGTTGCATTGAAAGGCACTGTACATTTTTCTCTTGCTTTTTGATTTCAGTGGTTTGGATAGCGCATCCTGTTTTCAGGTAGTGTCATTGATGAAGTCTCTGGCACAAGGAGGGCGAACTATCATTTGCACTATTCACCAGCCCAGTGCCAAACTATTTGAGATGTTTGATAAGGTATGTGCGTGTGCAGATCTTTTTGGATAAACTTCAAATCACATCAATCATCATGTGATTCCTTCTGGGTCTCCTTCACAGCTGTATATTTTAAGCCAAGGCCAGTGCATATACAAGGGAAGTGTCCCATATCTCATCCCTTACTTGAGAGGATTGGGTCTTCATTGTCCCACATACCACAATCCTGCAGATTTCAGTAAGCTGACCATGTGTTATATAAATACTTATACTTACATTTTCACATATTGGGGCAGTAAGTTTTTTCTTAAGTAATTAATACTGTTATTCATCAAGGATGCATTTAATTAATCAAAAGTGACAGTAAAGATCTTTAATGCGAAAGATTTCTGTTTAAAATAAATGTTGTTCTTTTAAACATTTTCTATTTATCAAAGAATCCTGAAAAAAAGTAATACACCCTAGTGAAAAATAAATATACTAAAGTGTACTTGAAATACATTTATTTCATCCTAAGTGTACTACAAATATATTTACATATTTATGTACTTAATAAAAATACCCTGCAATTGTACTTTTGGTATACTAAATGGGTATAATTAAAGTCTGCTAAATTGGAACAACTAATTCTGTGCTTAATGCACTTTAGTTGTGTGGAAGTAGTCCTGAAGTCCAACTAAAGATATGCTGAAGTATGTTTGATTGTGCTAAAGTGGAACTATTGCAAGTATTCTTCAGGTACGCTTTAAATATCTTGCACTTAAGGGCCGATATTTTTCAAAGATCACACAATCTTCATCATTTAAAACATTAAAACACATTTTAGGCTTAATATTAAGAAATGTGCATTGTGCACAAGTAGTACTCAAAATAAAGTTTAATTACAATTTTTATATCAGTAAGTCTCGAGCGATATGTCAGTAAATATGTTAATAGATTTGAACTATACTTAGTATGAAATAAATGTAATTTAAATATATTACTTTTTTACTAGGGCGGCTTGTTAAAAAAATTAAGCAGCAACTGTTTTCAACATTGATATTAAGAATAATATAGAACATACTTTAAATTGTAATAAGGTTTCACATTATTACTGTTTTTAATGTGATTTTGATTAAAAAAAAACTGTATATATATTACAAAAAAATCAATAACCAATAATCAATTTGGCACCAATATATCATGTGTCATACATTTCCCCTCTGTTTTATGTTTAGTCATTGAAGTAGCGTCAGGAGAGTACGGGGACTTGAACCCAGTATTGTTTGAGGCTGTTCAGGGTGGCATGTGTGCGTTGGAGCAAAAGTGCAACTGTATCGACAAAACCACTGTAACCCCATGCACTGCAAAATGTGTCAAAGTGAGTGATGCAAGTCTCAGAATCAACCCACGTCTGCCTGTGGATAACATCTGTAATGCTTACTTGCACAAATTGTGGTCAGGATGTTTGCTAGACAAACTGATCCACTGTGTCTCTTTCAGCTCAAAATATACTGATATAACTGTCTTCTTAATTAATGTTTCGATGACAGTTGACTGCCGCCAAAGACATGATTATATAAAAGATAATTACAAGCCTGTGCTTGGCACAAGAGTACATGCAGTGTCTCTGACACCTGCTTTAAACAGTAAAGGCTGTCTGGGGCAGATGGTTCATGCTTTAACATGATCATTTATATTTATTTAATTTTTCTAATGACTCATTTTGCTTTCCTACACTTGCTTTTACAGGATTCAGGACATGTTGAGAGCCATACTTTTGCAACAAGCTCTCTGACTCAGTTTTGCATTCTCTTCAAGAGAACATTTATTACAATATGCAGAGACCAGGTACACTGTTGTTTCATTTGGTTGATATCTCAGCTTTAAACTTGCCTAATTAAGTTTTGTGTCCAAAATACTGCTTTATGAAGGCAAATCACAGTAACTATACTATGGAAGACCGTTTCCGCCACTGAATAAAAAATAAAAAAAGCTAATTGCAACTTTTAATCTAACAATTCTGGCTTTTTTTCTTGCAATTCTGACGTTTTTTCTTAGAATTGCGTGATATAAACTCGCAGTTGCGAGTTCTAAAGTCAGAATGAAAGATATAAACTCGAAATTCTGAGAAAAAAGTCACAACTGTGAGTTTATATGTCGCAGTTTTGACTTTATAACTTACAGTTGCAAGTTTAAATCATGCAGTTCTGAGAAAGGCAGTCAGAATTGCAAGTTAATATCTCACAATTCTGACTTCATTACTCACAATTGCGAGTTTATTCCTCACAATTCTGAAAAAAAAGTCAGAATTGCAAGTTTGTATCATGCAATTCTGAGGAAAAAAAAGTCAGAATTGTGAGATAAAAAGTTGCAATTACCTTTTTCATTTTTTTATTCAGTGGCGGAAACAGGCTTCCATACTTTACCAAAACTGAAAACGACAAAAAAATTTTTTTGCTGAATTTTGATTGGCCTAATATGAATTTTAACTTTAGCATAGTTGAGCTAAATCTGTTTTGCAAATAGTTACTTAATTTTAGGAAGGGGGTCATCATATTTGGGGTTCTTGGCATCAAAAAACCCCAGTTTTGAATTAATTCCTAGCTGCTGCGTTTTACTTCTGCAGAATAGTTTAAAATGGCTTTTGAAATGGTTCTTATTTTTCTGCACTAGGTTTTGACACATCTGCGGCTAATGTCACACATCTTCATTGGAGTGCTGATAGGCCTGCTGTACCTCAATATTGGCAATGACGCCAGCAAAGTCTTCAACAACACTGGTTTCCTCTTCTTCTCAATGCTCTTTCTCATGTTTGGAGCGCTGATGCCTACAGTTCTTACCTGTAAGTTAGTAAAGAGGCATGTAAGGATGTCATGTCACAGTTTCACACATGAAACACAATTTTGGGTCTAAAGTCATGTCCTACTTTCATTCAGAGGAAGTGAAAGTGGTTTTTAGATTCAAAGACTCTCTGTCCTGTTTCAGTTCCCCTAGAGATGGCTGTGTTTCTGAGGGAACATCTAAACTACTGGTATAGCCTGAAGGCTTACTATCTGGCTAAGACAATGGCTGACATTCCATTCCAGGTGGGTGCCTGCCTGCCTAAGCCTTACAGACTGCATTTTATGTATGATATTAGCTGAGCATATTTGGAAAATGTTGAAAGTTTAATATAATGGATCTAGGACAAAGAAAAACAAGGACTTCTATAATTTCTATATTTGATATCCACTCTTTGTCCACTCTTCCTCAGGTCCTTTGTCCTATCATGTACTGTAGTATTGTGTACTGGATGACTGAACAGCCTCCAGAGGCAAGCCGCTACTTGTTGTTTTTGGCTTTGTCGATCTGTACAGCTTTAGTAGCCCAGTCTCTTGGACTTCTAGTTGGTGCTGCCTCCACATCGCTTCAGGTACATGTTACAGCTATTAGAAGGGCTCCAGACTGCGACTAAAACATTTACAACAATTATGTAAAATCTAGTCATGACAGCCATGAAAACTTTCTTCACAGGTGGCCACTTTTGTTGGTCCGGTTACAGCCATTCCGGTCTTACTATTCTCAGGGTTCTTCGTGAACTTTGACACCATTCCAGAATACCTACAATGGAGTTCCTACGTGTCCTATGTCCGGTATGCTATTTATATGTACTCAGTATATACTTTTACTAGGCAAATATCACATTTTCATGTTTGTTTGATTGTGTTTCTGATAGGTATGGGTTTGAGGGGGTGATTTTGTCCATTTATGGGATGAACCGAACCGAGCTTGAATGTCCAGGGAGGGTTTGCAAGTTCCAAAGACCTGAAGAAGTGCTGCAGTTGTTGGATGTAGAAGATGCCAAGCTTTACGTGGACTTCATCGTACTGGGGATTTTCTTCCTCATCCTGCGACTTGCCACCTATTTGGTTCTTCGGTATAAAATAAAGTCAGAGCGATAATATTCAAGTCATGGCCTTGAATGGTCTGCAGCTCTTGTGGCCTGTTTTCAGGCTACACTTTAATTTCCAAAGGTGTAATTATCTGCTCAGGAAGGTCAGGTTTATTTGTTGATCATTTTCGTGTTCTGGTTTTTGTTTTTCATTTGGATTCAGTTAATCAAATGTCAGTGTCTACAGAATTGGCTTTAAAAATTTGAGTAAATACTTTATTGTTTTTCAGTGTTAAATTGATGCAGTACCAGGTGTTGGAAAAATTTGGTGTTACGCAAGGCTGCTATATCCAAATTCAAGATGTCATACCAACTTTAAATATGCAAATGATAATTTACTGATCTTTCTCTATTCATTATGGTAGTTCTCAAACTTGTTTAACTCTGGCTTTAAGCTCACACTAACACTGAGGGGGTTTTTTTGTACTCAGAGCTAATTAGAATGAAGTTTTTTGCATTTCCAGTTTCAGAAAGCACATCATGAACATGTTTAGCCTGAGATAAGGATGTTTACATATGATTGCACAAGTCTGAAAAGGGTTTTAATTCAAACCAGAAGACTGTGAAGGTTCACACAGTGCCTGCGCTTCTATTAAACCATTGTATCAGTCTTTTTGTATAGCAGATTTTATTTGTTTTCTTTCTTTTTTGATTATTTAGTATTTTCACCTAGAGATTTTATGTAACTACCTGGTGCTAAAATGTATGTATTAAAACAAAGTTATAATTTTTTTAGACCAACAAACTTTCATACTATGTATATCAGCAATGTATTGCGTAAACATGTCATACTGCCAAATATACCTAGTGTGTTTAGAAATAAAATTAAGAAATCCATCAGAAGTGCAGTTGCTTCTTGAGTGTAGTATTCATAGTGGTTCATATGAGGACACAGAAGAATAACATCCTTTATTATTTATAATTTATTTTACCCCTTACAATAAATAATAACAAAGCCATCTGGCAGTGCTTTTCAGACAAAATGTTATTATTTTGAACACTGACTAACTCTGACTCACTGAACTAAACCTGAAGAATAGCTTGTGTAAAAGAAACTAAAGCAGCCCCACCTGTATGCTTCATGGAAGAGTCTTTCTAAGAATTGTTTTGAATTACCCAGAATCCCTTGGAGCTACAAAGAGTTTACAGAGGTTGAAGCATTCGAGGAACCCCTTTACAACTTGTTGGATTTGATACTGGAAATTGTAGGTGTGTCAATTTGATCAGGGTTGTCCAAAGTAAAACAGCTTGAATCAGAAACTGTGTAATATTGTGTAAAATAAATGCTTGGGTGTGCCTATAAAATTGTAAAATGCAGTATGATTTTGCTGTCTGAATGCATCATATTAACTGGTGGCAGTGTCAGATTTAAAACCCAAGCAGCACCCTGAAGAAAGCTTGTCTTTTGTACGTTTAAAGCTGCTGGTTGGATATAACTTCACAAAGACGCTATGCAAATACATCATAGTGCTACATCAGCATATGACTTCACTATGTCTATTTTATGGCTTTTATGTAGTCATTTGACTTTCGCTACACCGTCGTAAAAATGAAGAGCAAAGTTGAAAGTTGAAATTTGTGTATGTGGGCGGTACTACGACTGACTTAGCAGGAAGACAGAGCGGTACGCTCTCATCACTCTGCCATAGAATGGACGTTTTCCTCGTCTGTGATCCGAGTGGCAGAACGCTGGCAGAGAATTGCGAAAATCAGTGAAGAATTCACCGTATATAGAGCCTCTAGATTAGGTAAAGATCTACAGTAATTACGTCTGGTTTATCATGTGAATAATAGTAGTCGCTATGTTGCTCTGATTCATCATGTCACCTAACGGTGGTTTATAAATATTGAAATTAAACGTACGTCATGACCCTTCTGAAATAAGAGCTAAGTTTGCGTCGAATTCCAGAATCGAACTAACGTTTATTAAATCTTTCATTTACGCTTGAGTGTGCATGACATGCACCTGCCCCGACAAATACATAGTCTGTTTACATTGAAAGACAAACTGTTTGACCTTAAAATTGCATGTGGAGATGGACATTTTTTATAGACAAAGAAATTGCGAGGCAGAGCTATACAAGTCAGATGGAGAAAAAAAGAAAAACAAAATAAAAAAGATGACATGCTTGTAGTGAGCTTTGAACTTAATGTACTATTTTTAGTGAGTGGCAGCCATACTACTCAATGGTTGACATAGTGATTGTATACAGTACGTGGAAAAGAAATACCTTGTATTATACAGTTAGTTGTTTTATTTTAAAAGAAAAAACATACAGTAGTAAATAAGTTTAAAGGGCTACAGTTGTGTTTATAGCACTTTCTGGTGTCACTTTTCTTTAAGCTTGTGACTTTAAAAAGGATAAATATGAATCTACAAATCTATAAATCCAATAAATCTTAAAATAATTTAAATGTAGTTATTTTACCATAATCTTATTTAAAATGCTTTATTTTTTTATTACAACAGAAGTTAAAGCCTCTGGTCTAAACTGGTCACTGGATGAATTATGTTGTAAATTACTTAATGAAAATGAGTTTCCAGTGTTGGTTTAGGTACAGGTGTGGTGACAGGTCTCACCTTCATAGTCTTTTGCTCATAGTCATCTTTACAGTCGTCAAAGGGAAAACATTTTCTATTGTGTATTAAGCACACAGACAAGGACGAATCACTTGACCTTTCTGATAATTCATCACTATTAACTGATGAATTTCATTTAATCTTGCATATGTAAAGAGTTGTTTTTTTTAGTATATGTGTGTGTATATATATATATATATATATATATATATATATTTAATCTCCTTTCTGGAATTGAATTGGGAGGTATTTTAAATGCCACATTGGCCACACTTAGTGATGCATCATGCAGTTTCTTTAGATAATGGACATTACCAAAATTAACACTTTGGGTGTGTTGTTAAAGTTAAACAAATATGTGTATCACGTAACTGTGTAGGCATCATGTGTCACTATTGAAACACAAAGCCAAAGGAGGGACCTTACAAGGTTTGGCTTGATTTGGCCAGGTACATTTACTTGACTGTAGGTTGTTGACTGTTTACCTGTTCTACACAGTTTTCAGACCTGTTTAACCATTTAAGTCACTATGACAAAACATATCCTTTAAGGGTTATTTTAAAGTCAAAATGTGGCGATTTGGGAGGCCATCGGGAACAGAAATGTTAAGATGGAGATGTCAAGGGTCACCAAGAGATGTCTGCTGCAAACTTCACCCCAGGGCTCTTCAGAAAAGTAGGTGTTTGAAATTCTTAGAACATTTAAAATATCTGTTTATTTGTTTAAAAAATAATATATGCACACACAGTACAGCTCAAAAGTTTGGAATTGTTCAATTTTTTTAAATATGTTTTTTAAAGAAGTCGCTTATTTTCACCAAGGCTACATTTATGTAATCATGTAAAGTATTTATAATTCATTTAATATTGTCAAATATTATTACAGTTTAAATACTTGTTTCCTATTGTAATATATTTTAAAATGTAATTTATCCCTGTGATGGCAAAGCTACATTTTCAGCAGTCATTACTCCAGTCTTCAGTGTCTTTAAGAAATCATTCTAATATGCTGATATGGTGCTTAAGAAATGTTTCTTATTATTATCAATGTTGAAAACAGTTGGGCAGCCTAATATTTCTATGGAAATCATGACTCATTAATAACTTAATTTAGTCCCTGCTAAATAATTTCTTTAAAAAAAATCATACTGAACATTTGTTTTTTGGATTGTATAATTTAAGAAATAATTTTTTTTTTATTTCAGCATTTAACTTAAGCCTCCAATCAGATGGCATCTGTGGTAGCGTAAATAGACATCACTTCTCATTTCCAGCGTAAGTATAATACTTAGAAATCCAGCATTTTCTGATGCAGCATCTATATCTAGTGTTTTCAGTGAATATGTTTTGATATTACTTGTGTTTTGTCTTATCAGCAAGACAACAAGCTCTTATAGAAATACATGGAGAGAATTGAGAACATCTATGTGCTGTTCCATCTCTGGATTCAATCCTAGGTTCTTTTGTACCTATGAACCCATCACAGGTGAGTTTATTCATTAATCATTTACATTTAGATGGTATATAACTCCGTATTAGTGATTTAGAAGATTAAGTGCCCAATCAGCTCATAAAATAGCAATACCTTTCATGCTTGTATTCTGATTAACCCACAGATCCCATTGAGATCCACAAACAGAAACTGACATTATGGTTCAGTCACCTTCCTCAAGAGGAGAGGCAATTCGGTGGCTACTTTTCTCCCGAAACTATGCATGTGCAGCCACTTATCTTAGAGCGTCATCCAGATGAGGACAGAGGACTTAGTCCTTTCAGGGAAAAGACAAGCATATCCACACGTCCCTCCCTCACAGTTGAGCAGCTCTTTGATTTCAACAGTAGTGGAAACCAGGCACGAGGATTAAATGTTTTGCTATATGGGGCTGTTGGAACAGGGAAAAGTACTGTTGTCCGTAAACTGGTGCTGGATTGGTGTGATGGATCTGTTTTCTCCCAGTTCAAACTTGTGTTGCCCTTCTCCTGTGAGGATCTTTCCCATTTATCCAAACCAACATCTCTTCGAGACCTCGTGGGCAGGAAGTACATGCACCTTCGCAAGACACCTTATCTTAGTGGAGATAATGACAAGGCTAAAGATGTCCTCTTCATCTTCAATGGAATGGAGAAGATGAAGCTGGATTTCCACATTGGTTCTACAGAGTTATGCAGCGATCCCAATGAGGCTCTCCCATCAGGAGCTGTTGTTGTTAATCTGCTTAGGAAATACCTGCTACCTGAGGTATGAGGCTTAGCTGTTTGCTCTTTGAGGTTTTTCACGCTGTGACCTGGCATGTTGAATGATGTCGTGTTCCAGATTAAATCGGTGGTGGTTTTGTGACGTAAATTGCAGTAACTTGGTTAATGACATAACACTCATTTTGTCCAGATCTATTAATTTATTAAAAATACATTAAAATACGCTTCATAACTTAAAGGTGCCATAGAATGCATTTATACAATATTTTAAATTGTTCTCTGATATCTACAAAGAAGGTATGTGGCTTAGGTAAGGGCAAAAATTCTCCAGAAACGGTTTTACATGTCCATTTACAACCCTAGGATTTCTCCCTAGAATGAAATGGTCTGTTATTACCTTATTTGGAAGGCTCATGAATAATAATGTTGAGCTGTGCTCTGATTGGCTGTTTCACAGTGCGGCTCACACAGCGGGAAGTAAACACAGGGAGGAAAATATATATTTCAATACTTTCTCTCGCAGTTATATAGTTGGGTAATTATACTGTATATAAATTGCGGAGGAATCAGGGTCCCGCTTTGAATGCACGATCACGTTTCACTTTCACTTTCGAGATTCGCAGTTGCTCGTGATCTATGTAAACTATAGTGGCAGTACTTACCACACATTTTGCAAGATCAGATGCTTGTCAATGGTGCTTGTCAGGATCTGTAAATCATTCGCCATCATCCTATCAGTCATCTCTCCTTACTCTGTTTAAGTGAAATCTTATGTACTGTAATGTAACAGGCTACTGCTAGCAAGCAGCTAACCATGTCCCTTTAGTGGCTGGTGTTATTTGTTTTCCGTGCCTTTCTTATTACAGACAACAACCCATCCCTGCACAGCCTGGAACATAACATTTATTTCCATGATCTGCCATTTTTGCTATTATTCTCGCTTGTTTCTTCACAATACCTGCAGAACTTCTGTGCAGGTCCGGCTGGCCTAGAACATGGGCGGGTATATCCAAATATTGGGGGGCGTAACTAGGGCTGGGCGATATATCTCATGCGATATGCATGCGCATCTCGTCGGTAAAGCCGGCTCCTTGATTAGCGGTAAATCCCCATCACCTGTTTTCAAATGGAGGCGCGGATTAATACCAGGAACCATAGTTCACTGAGAAGCTACGCAATATCGCGTTCATTATCAAAGGCGATTCATCTGCGATAATGAACGCGATATTGCGTAGCTTCTCAGTGAACTACGGTCCGTGTATTAACTGCCAAAACAGGTGATGGGGATTTACCGCTAATCAAGGAGCCGGCTTTACCGACGAGATGCGCATGCATATCGCATGAGATATATCGCCCAGCCCTAGGCGTAACTATTAGTGATCCCGACTCTTACGTCACAGTCAGTGTTATGTTGCGATTCGCCTATTTTTCAGTGGTCTTTTTCATGCACGAGATTTACATAAGAAGGAGGAAACGTTGGTGTTTGAGGCTCATGGTATGTCATTTCCATGTACACAACTGTTATTATTCAACTATGCCAAGGTAAATACAGTTTTCCATTCTATGGCACCTTTAAATACACCTGGTCTGTTATGCACATTTGTATTGTTTAAATTGTTTAGAATTTTTTTTATCAGAATGAAGACCATTTTTGAATATAAATTCTTATTACATATTTTTATTAGTAGTATCTTTAAAAGAAAAGCAGTAAAGTAATTTTTTTATCTTGTTAAAATTAATGATATTTGAAAAAAAAACCTTTGTCACTAAGTCTGTTATAATTGTAGATAATTTGAGATGAATTCGTTCTTGATATTATTACTTTTTTATCTTAAAAATATTTTAAAACTCTTTGGAAAATAATCATTAAGGTGTGCACACATGTATTTAATATTATTGAAATTATATTAAAGGAATAGTTCACCTCAAAAATGAAAATTCTGTTATCATTTACTCACCCTCATGTGATTCCAAACCTGTATAAGTTTCTTTCTTATGTTGAACATAAAAGAAGATATTTTGAAGAATGCTGGTAATCAAACAGTTGATGATCCCCATTGACTTTCATAGTATTTCTTTCCCTACTATGGAAGTCAGTGGGGAACAACAGCTGTTTGGTTCAACAAATTTCTTCAAAATTTCCTCTTTTGTGTTCAACATGAAAAAGAAACTTATTTTTGAGGTAAACTATTCCTTTAAATAATATATTAAGTAATTGCTCTATACTTGGTTGCATTACATTACATTTTATGTAATGTAGTGTCTTTCATGACTTTCAAAACCAAATGAAACCAACATGTATTTAAAAAATACCTTTCTGAGAACTTAACACATGTGGCCAATTACACTTCATTGACCTTTAGATTAATGTTAACTGTAATTAATAGCTGCTACGACTTTTCTTACAGGCCAGCATTTTGGTTACAACCAGACTATCTGCTGTGGACAAAGTTCCTAAAAAATACATAAACCGTTATGTACAAATCTGTGGCTTCAATGATCCTGATCGCCAGAGAGCCTACTTCACCAGCAGGCTCTTGCAACAGAATGAAGGCAAGCCGGACAAGGCGGCCGAGACGCTCATAGAAATGCTCTACCTAAATCTACAGCGGGAGAGTCAATTAGCAACCGCCTGCTTCTTACCATCTTACTGCTGGCTCACATGCGCCACTCTTCATTTATTGCATTTTACTGATACAAAGTCACCAATTCGAACCCTCACTGGCATCTACACCAGCTTCATGAGGCTCAACTTTGGAGGAGAAGTGATAACTGTGGATGGAAACGTCTCTTCACAAGAGCAGCAGAACTCATTAATGCTTTATGTGGTCCGTACTGTTGGTAAACTAGCTTTTGATGGCATCACCAACAAGCGGACCTCATTCTCCGCTGAAGATCTGGAGCAGTGGGTTGGCGGCAAGACCAAAACGGATGAAGAACTCCAGCAACTGGCGGTGTTTCGCACAGATGTGCTTGACTTCTTTCTGGTTCCTCGAGAGTATCATGGTTCAGATCCCGAATCTGGTGGTAGACGCTATGCGTTTGCTGTTCCCGCCATGCAGGAATATCTAGCAGCTCTTTATGTCGTTCTTGGCGAGAATAAAAGCGTCCTAGAGAAGTTGACTAAGGAGGTTTCTGAGGCTTTGGGACAAGCCAGTGAGGACATAACAAGCCTACTGAGCATCCTCTCCAAAATCATACCTTTCCGAATCTTTGCCGTTTTCAACTTGCTTAAGTTGTTCCCAAAGCTCTTTGAGCGAGTCAGCAGCCACAGCAAAGGGCGTATCGCGAACACCATGGCGGCGGAAATGTTTCGTTCCGAGGACAGCTTCAATGAAGATGTTTTGGACCAGGTGGAACAAAGTCTTCTGGGAGTGCATGGTCCACAGCCACAGGAGGAAACCTACACAAGAGCGTTTGAACTCTACCCTATCTTCATGGGTGGACTTCTTCATTACGGGAACCGGAGGCTGTTAGACCAGCTCGGATGCAACATCAAGAGTCACACAGTTTCTCAGATCACCCGTGCGCTGAGGAAACACCTGATCAAGGAGAGCCAGAAGAAGCAGCCGCCTGAGGAGCTCATGGATCTTCTGGTCCTGCTGTATGAATTCCAGAACCCTCGACTCACAGCTGAAGTCCTACAGTCCATCAAGACCATCAACTTGTCGACTGTGCGCATGACGCCACATAAGTGCTTTGTGCTCAGCACCGTTCTGAGCTGCACAAGCTCAAGATTCCACCTGAACGAGCTCAACCTCTCCTCCTGCCACATCACTCCAGAGTTACTGCAGATGCTCTGGCCAGCCTTCCATCACTCTAGCAACCTCAAGTGAGACATGTACTTACTATAGCGAAAACTAGTCAATGATTTGCATGCCTTGAATCATGTGGTTCTTTGCATAAAACTGGAAACCTTTGAAGCATACTGAACATCTGACTTCATAAGTTCTTTAGATACAGCTAAATTTGATACTAATACATGTTTGACATCCAGTTAGTGTGCGCCAGGGCTCATCAACTAGCAGTTTGCTGTTTTAAAACAAATAGTTAGAATATATTTTTCACTATTAGTCTTAGATGTATGATTTATGTAAATTGTCTCTTTGCTCTCCATCTAGAGCTTACCTGCTAAATAATAATAATAATCTTATACCAGCCTAAGATTACGTTTTTCTGGTCTTAGCTGGTTCTCTCAACATGACCATATCCGCCAAGACCAGCAAACCAGCTCGGGCTGTTTTTTTCCCGTCAGTTTTGATTTTGCTTTTGAAAATGAAGAATTAATGGGTGAACTTTCACAATTTTTATTTATTTATTTATTTATTAATACTTTTATTTAGCAAGAATACATTAAATTGATCAAAAGTGACAGTAATGATGTTTATAATGTTTCAAAAAATTCAAACTTTTTATACATTAAAGAATTCTGAAAAAATGTATCATGGTTTCCACAAAAATATTAAGCAGCACAACTGTTTTCAACATTGATAATAATGAGAAATGTTTCTTGAGCAGCAAATCAGCATATTAGAATGATTTCTGAAGGATCATGTAGCACTGAAGGCTGCAGAAAAAATATTAAAATAGAAAACAGCAATTTTAAATTGAAATTTAAATTGAAATTTGAAAAAACTTCATACACACCCCAAATTTTTGAACGCTTTCAAACTTATCTTTTATATTAATTTTAATAAACACAAATGTGTCCCTGGACCACAAAACCAGTCATAAGGGTCAATTTTTCGAAATTGAGATTTATACATTGTCTGAAAGCCGAATAAGCTAAATAAGCTTTCCGTTGATGTATGGTTTGTTAGGATAGGAAAATGTTTGACCGAGATACAACTATTTGAAAATCTGGAATCCGAGGGTGCAAAGAAATCAAAATATTGAGAAAATGGCCCCTTCAGATGTTTATTGGGATAATCTGATCCTCAGTAGAAACTAGTTGAAGTTCCCTCTAATACACTGACCTCAAGTTTTATGACTAACGCAAAAGTTTGTAATGCACTGCATCTTACTGAGTGAAAGTAACAGTAACTAAGGAATGGTTGGTTTTGATATTGTGGATCTTTAACATGCAACTTTTTATTATGGATTCAATTGTTGCCTTCAGGTTGCTTTGCTTGCAGAATGCAGTTAGTAATAATTACTTCTAAGCACAATTACCTCATTAGTTATTGATTTTCTGCCTGGGAAATCGACAAACTAATGTCACGCGCGTGTGTGTGTTTTTGCTCACTGTGTGTTTACAGTCTCCAGTTTAACAGCCTGGATCCTGAGTCCTGCATTCTACTGCGAGATCTCCTGCTTGAGCCCAACTGTACTATTAAGTCAATACAGTAAGCCCACTTTCATTAGCACATTATTACTGTGATATATTCATGGTTGAGAAGGTAGGTTTGAACTGACCAAAAATGAAATCAGTTTCCATTTTGTTTACCAATAACAAGTGCAGGAAAACTCAATCTATGTAATGGATTTGTTAGTGGCATTGCATCTCTAATTCTTGAGACACAGGACAAAATGTGTCCCAAAATATGTTATTATAGTATTGTTTATATACCATTAGTTTTTATTAAAGTTTTGAATTACATTTTTGTTTTTATATTTTCAGTTTTTATTTTAATGTCATTAAAATTTTTAGTAATTGTGTTGGGTTTTTGTCATTTTTATTATTTTTTTAATATTGTAAATATACTAATTATGTTTAATTTATTTTCATTTCAGTTGTAGTTTTGAATTCCGTTTTAGTTTTTTTTCCCAGTTTAATTTAGTGCTTCAAATTTCAGTTAGTTGCTAAGCCATTTCTAATTTAGTTTTTATATATGACTTTAAATTAAAGGTTTTTAATACAATAAAAAGACAGATTTTTAGAAAATGTTAAATTTCACTTATTTTTCTATCTATTCATTGAAGCAAATGCTAAATTTGTAGTATTTATAATAAATAATTTGGCACATTATTTTAGTATTTAACTGTGGTGACCCATACAGTAATGGGCTAAGAAAAAAATGAGAAAAAGAAAGATGTTTTTACCAAATGAAAATGTGTAACTATGATGTTATTTAACAGATTAATCCAGAAAAATGAATTGATACATAGACTACTTTCTCAGTTTCGTCCCATGTCTCAAGAACCACTGTGAGGATATTCAGAAAAAAAGTGTTTCCTGTGCATTTTGTGTGAATTTCCTGTTGCTCTGATCACAGGTTATGTGACAACTACTTGACGGACACCGGTATCAGCCATCTACTGGAAGCTCTGTCTGGTAACCACTCTCTGCAGCGGCTGTATCTGATGCACACAGGCCTCGGGGACCGATCGGCACAGCTGCTGGCTGAGAGATTGGGCCAGCATGATATGTTAAAGGAGCTGAACGTGGCCTACAACAACATCGGAGACAGTGCAGCTCTCACGCTGGTCGATGCCTGTCGCGAACATCCCAGCATCCACACAGTACAGTGAGTACAAAAATACATTTTCATAGTCCAATCGTATGTGTCCTTCTTTTAAATCAACCAGATTCCATGTACATTTTTTGTATGTTAATAGATGTTTTATGCTTATACTTCCTTTTAGCCTGTACCTGAACCAGCTTACCGATGTGGGAAAACAGTCACTGTACGTGCGTGGTGGTCCTCGGGTCAAAGAGGGCCGGCGGGTGAAGGTCCTGGCCTCTGTAACGGAGGGTTCGGACATCTCAGAGGAGTGGCATCCCATTCTGAGTGTTATTGGAAAAAATTCTCTTTCCTGGGACAGAGGCCGTGTACGCGAGCAACTACTGGTCTTCCTGAAAGACCTGGAATGGGGTCGCAAACAGCACCCGAGTTTCTGGAAAAAGATGCACTTCCGACGAGTGGAGAGTGTCGTGAGGCAAACGCTGCGCTCACTGGAAAAGAGCAGTGATACGGGAAAAGGGACCGGTACAAAATAATCGAACTATCATAGAAGCTAAAGGGAATGGGATGTTTGTTCCCATATTTCAGTCCAGTCAGCCTTAATATTTCCCAGTTAGCTTTTAAAGGGATTTCTATCTGCTAACATATCCATCTACTTTAGCTTTAGGTAATTTTGAGAAAACACTGTGACAAATTAGTTTTATTTGATTGTTTGAGGGAAAGATCAATATTCACAGCTCCATAATATACCGGATTAGTACTTGAAAACTTGTCCTTGTTGCACGATGCTGAAATTTTGCTGTTTCCTATGCATATGTATTCAGGGAGAATTCAGGGTTCTTTATCATAAATTAATGTGTCATGCCATTTTGTTTATCTCTTTAAACAACGTTTGAGTGTCAAATGGTGCTCTAGACAAGGTTAACAAAGGCAACCAAGACAACTTTAGATGCTTCTGCAGTATTACCATAACTTTTGCCTTAATCTTTGATTGAAAAAATGTTTGAACTAACAAATTGTGACTGAAATTTGCAGTGCAGTAACAACAAAATAAAACTAAAAGTGCTGATGAAGGGTGGCTCCTTGTCGAACTGTATTGCTTTTACTTTTGCTAAGTAAGATGCTGGTTTCTACCAGCTTGAATAGTCTTATTTTAGTGGAGTTTGTTGTCAGTTGTCTTAATTACAGTTGGTTATGAAATACCTCCTTCGGATCTGATGATGGCTGAGGTGTTGTCTCATAAACCTGAGATTAAATATTAATCTCCTGTGCGTTATTGTGGTGGAACAAGGAGGAGCTATACTGACTAAAGCATTTTAATGCTTCATTTAAATGTGTACCTTGCACCCTCACGAAGCCCAGCTCAGCCAGCAGTGGTAAGCAGGATCATGAGATTCACCACAGGTAATTTACCAGTGTATATATACACATTGTTTTCCATTGCAACGATTGTGCAGACTGTAATGTAAAAGTCAGAAAAGACATTTTAATGGTTTATTTTTACAAAGCAGTGGAGACAACCTTTACTGTATAAAATGTGAATGTAGTAGAATGGTCTGTATGTCTGATATATTAGCAGTGTCAATAGTAGTATTTTTATCCAATTAACTATATTGATGCACACTTCTAAAATCCAAAATTGGAACATCATTTTTTAAAGATTTTGTAATGAGTTTAATCATTTTCAGCAGTCAGTGAGATTAATTTATTTATATACAATTATGTAAATAAGGTGATTTCTTCATTGCTCCTTTGTACAAATGTAATTTTTTCCCCTTGTGGTTTGAAAACTAAAAGTATAGATAAAAAGTAAGCACTGGAGAACTGAGGATTTTCCTTTTGAACTATGATCTCAAGTGTTGTCAGCATTTTGTGATTTCTAATCACATTTCCGTAAAGTCAAACTCTCACAGGCAAATATTGGAAACAAAGCCTTGCCAAGAACTGTCTGTTTTGTGGTTTTGGATCCATGGAAATGAGCAAACTGAAATAATGTGGCATGCTTATACACGTTTAAGCAGAAAGGCTCAGTTTGCTCTCTGAAATTTGGAAAAATAAGCAGTTGCTGGTTGCCAGTCACACACCACTGGACGATGGTTACTATTAAACTGTATTGAAGACTCTTACACTTGTCTATGAAGGTTATTTCATCACTTGTGATATTTTTGAGTAGGTATAGATCACCTTCTTAATATATTTTAATTGTTTACTATCACAGATCCAGCGGATGCCCCAGGGTTACCAAAGTACGTCTTCAGAATGCTCTTTAAAACTGACCTTTTGACCTCTGATTATCCTACATGTGCACATAATGATTCTGCACAAGCAATCTGGTTTACTTTGTAGTCAATAAATTATCTTATGTTTGGCTTGTTTACATGAAACATATGTACAGCAAAGTGCAAATGTTTTTCACAGGAGGTTCACCTTCAACCCAAAAGAAGGGATTGACAACCCTGCTTTAGTGATCTCTGATGACACAGGTTAATTCCTCAATCATTTTCATCTAATCAGTAACTGTACCATAAACGATTGAAAGGAAAAAGACTACATATGAATACTGAATGAATTGTCTCCAGAGCCTGATGTGCATCCGCGGATGTGTCTTCTGAAGCGGGAAGAGGGTCAGGGCTTTGGATTCTACCTGAATAAGGACACTGGCTGCAGGGGACATGTGGTGCGCCAGGTGGAGCCTTGGAGCAGCGCAGAGCAGGGTGGGCTGAAGAAGGGGGACCGTATTTTGGAGGTCAATGAGGACTTTGTGGATGACAAGGAGCACTCGACTGTAAGAGCACTTCCTTATGCAAACATGAGACCTTTGTATTCTATGAATTAAATACATGGACACTGGAATACAAATGATATTGCCAAGTAGATGCAAAGCATTAAAGGGATAGTTGACCCAAAAATTCTGCCATATATTCATATTCAATTCTGTCATTATATTCATGTTGTAGCACATATATGACCTTTCTTCTGTCAAACACAAAAGAAGCTATTTTGAAGAATGTCTGGGTCTTTTTTGCCCATATACAATTGCTACAAAATTACAAATAAACTGACATGACCGCCGGCGAATATTACAAAATATTGGACCGCTGATGCGTGATGCGATTGACCAATGAGTATCAAGTATCCCAGAACTTGGTGTAAAAATATCATTACATTCCTAAAAGTACAACAGACATTCATTAACTACACAAGTTAACATGAACTAACAATTAATAATACTTCAAAAGCTATATCAGTAGATATTATTTAAATTGTGTATTATCTAGTGTTAGCAAAGATTCATACATATTGTAAAAAATGTGTTGCTCATGGTCATGTTACCAGTATACCTTACTGTGTATTATATTTAGTCTTGTAGTTGTGTAAACTCTGTCTTGTTTTCAGGTGGTGCTGAAGGTGCAGGCGTCTGGGCTGAAGCTATATTTGTTAGTGCTGAGTGCTCAGGATTATGAGTTTGCGGTTTCGGAGGGAAGAGACCTCATAGCGCTCGCCAGTGCTTACCGTCCCATAGAGGGCTGTTCTCGCCCACGGTTATGTTACATCACTAAAGAGCCTGGCAGCGGCTTGGGCCTCAGCATCATTCCTATTGAAGGTACTGCTCCTTTTGCTACTGCACTAAATTTTGAAGCTAAGAATTTTGTCATTTTTACATTTATTACTTTAAAATGACTAGTTTAACAATATTATTCACATAACAAGTTGTCAAGACTTTTTACAGAAGACGGCATATATCCAAAAACACATAATAGGCACAAAAAGCTTTTTTAAAACAGCTGACTCTTAGAAACATAAATGTTCCAAATATAATGTCTTTGGCAACACCATATTTTACTGTCTGTATCAGCAACAGCTTTACTATCCACATTTGGCTGTTTCGTTTTCAACAATAAATTTTGTAATCAAAAAAACAACAACATATACATAAACGTATATATATATATATATATATATATATATATAGTTAATATCCTTGAACACACACATTCACTATAGAAACAAAATGTTGTATACTCATAAAACAGAGGAAATCAGTATGGGTTGAGAGTAAACATACTCTTGGATAGGCCTATTGTTTATTTATGCATCCATAGGTTTTATGATGTCCAAGTACACTAAATGAGGAACTTTTCCCTTGAAGAGATGTTAAAAAAAGTAGTTGACGCACAACTTCAGGGAACATTTCATCATAGTGTATGTATACATAGATCAATGTGGACAGTAATGGTTCATTTTATTCGATATGTGAGAGTAGGTGAGCGAGGCCGTTATCTTCTCAGCCCAGTGACTGATGGTCCAGCTGAGAGAGCAGGAGTCCAGAATGGAGACAGGCTGATCTGGATCAATGGAGCTATGATTTCAGCACTCAGTTATGCAGCACTGTCAAAAATGGTAAATACACTTGTATAATATCTAATACCTTACTTATATTATAAATTCCGATGCTTTCTATTTTCGGAACATAGAACATATAGATTTCACTTTGTTCCATCAGGTGAAGAAATGTGAAGACCATGTGACTGTCTTGGTAATTGACAGCAGCAGTGAAGTTTGTTATAATCGCATGGGATTACCCATAATTCCTGCTTTCGCCAAAACTCATAATCTACCCTACAGACCAAAAACACTACACCTGACTCAAGGACCACAAGGATACGGGTTCCTCTTAAGGCAAGAGAAGTTACGATCTGGACATATTGGTGAGAAATCGCTGATTCTTTACCATTGTTATTATTATTATTATTATTATTATTATCTAAAATTAAAACTATTAAAACATTTTTGTTCATTGAAAGCTGTGTCCCTCGCAAAGGTATTATCATATATGGGGGTCCATGGCATCACGTATTTTTGTAAATGCTTTTAGATGTGCCACTAATCAGAAAACACTGTAGACATTTCAGCAGTATATTTCCATCACTATGTGATATGTTCACTCTACAGCTCATGTATTACGAGAGATCGACCCCTGCAGCCCAGCTGAGACTGCAGGAATGGAGGACGGAGAGCTTGTGCTAGCGGTAAACGGGGAGCAGGTGGAGGATGCAGAGCATGAGGACGTCGTCAGCAAAATACGGCAAAGCGGCCAGCAGGTCACCCTAACCACCATCTCCATCCCTGGCAGAGACTGTTACACACAGGTGCTTACATGCACATGCTTTCACACGCAAATGCTCATACAGAAAAGAGGAACGATAACATTCAGCTTGCGAACAGCTGCTAAATCAACATAGTTTTCCTCTGACTGAAGACATTTGACCCTGAGGGCTAACCAAGGGCCTACACTCAAGCTCCTAATTCTTATAGTACACACCAAAACAGGTGTTTTTAAAATGAAATGAATCTACTGTTTGGAATAGACATGGACCCCAGGGAATGGGTGGGGTCACCGTGACCTAGATAACATAGGGAATCATTATTCTTGCGGTATGTGCTTGGATTTATCACTGAGAGAGAGTGTCTGTTATTTGATCCACTTCAGCTGGGTATTTCTCCATTGCTGTTCTATGAAGACCATATTCCAAAAAGGGCACAGTTTCCTAATCCTCCTCCACCACATCAAGAGGGACACCAAAATCCACTGCATCCTCGACTATGTGTGCTTCACAAGGAGGATGCGGGATTTGGCTTCAACCTAGGCTGTGTTCAGAATAAGCCTGGGACGTATATTGGTCAGGTACTGTAAGCATTTATATTTAAAAAGCATCTGCTAAATGCCTTAAATGTACATTTAAATGGAATAGAGTGTGGCAGTGATTAGATATTTTTAGTAGGCCATCCCAGAAGTTAGTATCACCCTGGTTCCTTTGACAAAAACCCAACAGGATTTTTCTATTGGCTTTTGGATTATTTCAGAAAATAAACTCTGTGACCAACAAAAGTCTGTAATTATTACATGTTTATCTTGATAATCTTCACAAATGAACAACTTTTGAAGCCTAAATACAATCACACCAGAATTAAAAAGGTAAATGTAGGTTATAAACAAACATGGTCACATGACATCAGTGTCACGACCTTTGTGTTTTCGACAGCTCTTTCAGTCTTTATTTAAAATACATTTTCCCTGAAACTTAAGGTGAAACTAATTTGCAAGAGTGTGATTATAAAAACAAGAAGGCTGTAAAAGCGGACTAGTACGTAGATGACTTCTCCTGTTCGGCATGATGTTGTTTAATGTCTCTGACAGTCCTATTTAAAATCTGTTAACCGCATATCTTATTTCTGGCATTTAACCAAAAACCCATTACAAAACAGAAGCAGAAATGCCAAAATGCTAACTTGTTTCTGGATTTTAGCCTACAAAAACATCCCTTCAGCAGCAGGCTGTTGCAAAATTGACTGTTTTCACGCGTCTCTTTGAACACACCCCTCATCTGCCATTGGTCGGACAAATAATAGTCCTGCCCCCAAACTCATGCCATTGGTTAAGTGATGCTGGGTTGGTATACCCAAACAAACAGAATAATATTTTGATAGCATCACAGTGCTTATATTTTGTGGGTAAATAACTTGGTTTTTTTTAAAATATAAGATAAAAAAATAGGAATATTAATAATATATTTATCTTCGCATTTTAAATATATATAAAATTTTAGAATTAATAGAAGAAAATAACAGACTATAGATTTAAAAATGCTTTTCCATGTCTATGAAAAACTTACATGCAATTCTGCTTCTCGTCTATAGGTGATGATGGGGAGTGCAGGAGAGAGAGCAGGGTTGTGTGAGGGAGATGTGGTTGTAGAGGTGAATGGACAGAATGTGGAGGAAGAGTATTTTGATGAAGTGGTGAGGTTGATAAAAGAGGGAGGAACTCCTCTCAGTCTGCTAGTCATGGAGAGACTCAGATATGAGAAACTGAGAAACGCCAGACAGCCTGTAAGTTCAGGACTCAATCTTTGCAGTAACAAAGTGAGACTTGCTCGCACACATACATGTATTTTGTAATTTCAGGATTACTTTTTAAAATTTAAATATTGTCTTTCAGGTTCCAGATGCTTCACAAGATGATTTTGTGTGAATTAATATAGTCAGGTAAAACATTTTGTTAATTTATTAATTTAACATTTACTGTACAATGCTAATTTATTTTTTTAATGTAAAATAAAACAGCATACCAGAGATCACAAATACAGTCTATGTGGCTAAAAAAGATCATTTAAACTACTTTGTAAACAGTTATAAAGATTGTCGTATATCTTGCAGAAATATTGACAAAAGGGTAAACATTCTTTTCTTGTCAGTAAACAGTTATAAAGATTGTCGTATATCTTGCAGAAATATTGACAAAAGGGTAAACATTCTTTTCTTGTCAGTAAACAGTTATAAAGATTGTCGTATATCTTGCAGAAATATTGACAAAAGGGTAAACATTCTTTTCTTGTCAGTAATCACATTTATTATTGAATCGGTGTCATAATTTAATGCAACCAAAACACTTTTGAGTACAAATGTAATATAAAGATTATGGAGTATGAAAGTACTGTAAAGTATGAAAGCATATTAAAACCTTAAAATCCTAATCTTAAAATTTGTTTACACCACATCCTGGAAAACTGTATGTAGAGGTGTGATTTCATGTTAATGTTTATCCAAGTTTTATTTCGAAAATATTCTGTCAGTTGTGTAGGATGAGTGAATTTATTCACCTTTTTGTTGTAAGTATTTATAACTGAATTCTGAATATAAACAGACATATATATATATATATATATATATATATATATATATATTCATTCAAGAATGCAAATCACATGAAGATTATTAAATTCAATTATGAAATTTATGTTTCTTCTATGCACTATATTAAAAAATGATCATGTTTTTTAAACCTCAACTTCCGCAGTCCTCTTTTTGATGAGTATCCTCCAGTTCTGTAAGTCCAGGGACAAACTGTTAATTTCTCAGTTTAATTTTGTTTAAAATAATAATTAAGTCAGATTAATCAGTTACCGCATGCTGAATTAACTGATAAATTACTACCAACCTCTGAGAATTTGGTCAATGCATGTAGAGACTCTCTCAGCATCCTCAATACTGAAGCACATTGGAGGTTTGAATTTGATGACACTGTCCCACGGTCCATCAGTGCTCATAACTATACGCTCCTGTTTCAGCCTGAACAAATCAAAAAAGGCAGTTGGTTATCAGGTAATTGTAGCTAGTTCAGAAAGAAACTGTCAGTACCTTCGCACAAGATATGCTGCTTCTTCTGTTGCTGGTTTTCGGGACGCTCTGTCTTTAACTAGCTCCATACCTATAAACAGTCCAACACCACTGCAAAAAAAGAACAGAAGATGTATCTGCTACTGTTCTTCTTTGAGATTACAGAATGATGTTACAATAGTATTTTACAAGATCTCAGTAAAGATTGATTTTCTGTACTTACCGCACATCTCCGATGAGTGGATGTTTAGCCTGAAGTCGAAGGAGCAGTTGTTTGAGATGACCGCCGATGCGCACAGCATTGCCTCTGAGGTCTTCCTTCTCTATAACATCCAACACTGCCAGACCAATGGCACAGGATACTGGGTTACCACCAAACTGCGTGGGACAAAAAGGTTTACTTAAACTCTACAAAGGATGTAAAAGCTACGTATACTATCACAAACGCATAATGGCTCTCACTGTGTTGAAGTACTCCACACCATTGGCTGTAAAAGCAGCAGCTATTTCCTCTGTAGTGGCCACACATGCAATAGGATGACCATTGCCCATTGGTTTGCCCATAGTCACAATATCAGGGCAGAAGTCTTCACCTTGAAGCTGAAAAGCCCAGAAATGACTCCCAACACGACCGAAACCTGTCTGAATCTCATCTGCCACATAAATTCCTCCTGCTTCATGAACGTATCTGAGGGGAAAAATACAATGTTGCAGGTCATTCATGAATAAAGAGTAAAGACACTCAACAAAAATGATAAGGAGACTTACTCTGCTACTCTTTTACAATAACCAGTTGGGAAAATGATCTGGCCACCAACACTGGGTAAAGACTCGGCAAAAAAAGATGAAATCTATGGACAAAATTAAAGGGATCATTCACCCAAAAATGTACATTCTGTCATTATTTACTCAACTCAAATGACTTTGTGAATACAATGAAAGTCAATGGGGTCCAAAACAACACTGGTCACCACTGACAAAATAATGAAAAATATTTTCTTTTGTGTTTCACACAAGAAAAAATTGTCATACAGATCTGGATTGACATGAGAGTGAGCATTTTTTGGGTGAGCTATCCCTTTTAAGAAGGATAATCAGTATATTTTAGTAAAATCATTTAACGACACTGGTTTTTCTTACCATACCTTGCGGCCTTTCTTATGCACCTCTTCAATAAGACTTTTCACAGTGTCTGCATAAGCCTGTCCTGGATCAGGATGATCTTCTCGGTAGATACCATGGTAAGTATCAGGGAGAGGTGCCTGTATTTAAGCAAGAATGAATGATATGTAGCAAAGAGCCTTAATTATTGGTTTAAAAGTTGTTTCTATGTCCTGTACACACCACATGCACCCACTCTTTTTGGCCCTCCAGTTTCCGGAACTTGTACGGGCTGATGTCGATGAGTGAGGTGAGATGTCCATGATATGCACTGGAGAGACCAGATGACACAAAAATGATTTTTCATTATCTACTGATATAAGAATCAGAACTGTTCACAATTTCCCATTTAAAAAGTTAGGTAAACCTTACTGATCTAGCACAATGACATCCTGATGTCGGGTATACTGACGGGCCAGTCTCAAGGCAAGATCATTAGCTTCTGATCTTTGGAAGAAGATAAACATCCAAATAAGATTTTGTTGAAAATTACCCTGAGTTGTGTACCCTTAGTAAGTAACAACTAAGTGTTACTTACCCTGAGTTGACAAAATAAAAGACACAAAGTTTCTTTGGCAGAGTGGCGGCCAGCCGATCTGCATACAGAACTATATTATCATGGAGGAATCTAGTGTTCGAATAAAGAAGATCCATCTGAGCAGCAGCAGCCTGAGTGATGCTGGGGTGACAATGTCCCACTGCAAAGACAAAATGCATCATATATGTCATCATGGATCTGTGATTTGTAATCATGATACTTGACACCTTCTCTAAATGCTCTAGAAAGCCTATTTAAAAATCAGTGGGATGATGACAACAACTGATTATGTTTCTAAAAGCATACATTTTATGAAAATTTATCATGGTTTTACTATAGTAACTTTATAGTATGCAAGCAGAAATATTGTAGATCTGTTAGGGGAGTCAGGGAATATACTTTATTTGCAATATAAATTCATAATTTCTTCAGTTATCATTTCTAGATGTGTTCAGACTACTATTTTAAACGTAAACCACCATTCAAAGGTTTGGGGTAAGAAAGAAATTAATACTTTTATTCAGGAAGGATGCATGAAATTGATCAAAAGTGACAGTAAAGACATTTTAAAAAAAATTTAAATTCAAACAATCAGATTTCAAATAAATGCTATTCTTTTGAACATTCTATTCATCAAAGAATCCTGAAAAAAAATTTTTTATAATGCCTTCCACAAAAATATTAAGCAGAACACCTGATTTCAACATTGGTAATGAGTTGAAATGATTATGACTTGAAATGACTTGAGCACCAGATCAGCATGTTACAATTATTTCCGAAGGATCATGTGACACTGAAGACTGGAGTAAAGACTGCTGAAGATTCAGCTTTGCCATCACAGGAATAAATAACATTTAAAAAGATATTTTAAATTGTAATTATATTTCTCCACATTATTGTTTCTTCATTATTTTTCATTCAATAAATGCATCCTTGGTGATCATAAGAGACATTTAGAAGAGACCATTAAAAAATCTGACTGACCCCAAACTTGTGGACAATAGTGTATGTGTGATTTTTCATTTAACAGCACTTCTGACTACATATTTTTACAAGTTAGCAGGAATGTAACTTTTTAAATATTTAAATATATATTTTAAAATGTAATGACATGTATGGCACTTTTATATAATAATGTGAAATTGTTAAATATAGGTCCCTATATACTGCAGTATGCATGTCAAAATGTCCTTACCATGTTGAACATTACTAATGCAATCTAAGTACTGCATGCCATTCTCATCATATAAATATTGACCCCGTGCTCTCAGTATTTTCACGGGATCATTGGAGAAAAAGAGTCTGCAGGACTGCCTGAAAAATACAACAGAAAGAGTATTTAATCGGAACAACGGTTTAAAAATGTGCATTTATGAACTCAAAAACAACACCAGGCCTTATAAAAGCGCGACGTGTAATATTTGATCTAACTTACCCAATCAGCTTCCTGCGCATTTGCAAAGTCTCATCTTTGTGAAAAACTTCCAGAGCCATTCCAACGATACGGTTTCGTCGTCTGCTACACCTGACTGTTTACAGCCTAGATACCTGACAAGACTTTGAACTGCAGAAAAGAAAAAAAAAGAAACATTAAAAGAAACAGCCGACAATGTTTCGTCCACTGTTGATGACGTCACGTACAGCGTACATTCTGGATCTGCTGGACTGGACCACATCGGATTTTCCATATTTCAACGCAAAACCTGGTATGGCATGCACCTGCGTTGATAGATTTCAACGTACTTCTGCTATTTAATGTATTATTTACTTTATGTTGCCTTGAGTTGCTGTGTTTTATGAACATTACCAGCCCGCCGTCGGTTACTAAGCGTGTTGCTAGTTATTCAGCTAGCTTAAGACACCTGACAGCTAGCAAGGAGATATGTCAGTGTCTTTGACAGCTATAAAGCTCGTGTTTATCTAGGTTTACATTCATTATACATCTTTTCAAACATTTTAGTGTCTGTTTGCTGTAGTCTGATTCACTGCTGCGATTAATATGACACGTATGTGTAGCAAGTTAGCATACTTGACACTATTTGCAGTCTTGCTGGTTATTAGGTCAGTATTGATCTGTTTCGTGCTTTCCTGTTGCTTGAATATGACTCAGGTGAATTAATCAATTCGTGTTGATTAATGACTCATCAGAAGAGTAAATTAAATCATTATAGTGAGTCATCTTGCTCTTAAATGTACAGTGTTTTTCCATATGGTGTTGACAAACCACCTTGTGATGATTATGGACTTTATGATTTACCTAGATGGATCTTGGCTGGTCTTGGGACTTGGATTAGATGCTAGCTCTAATTCACATGTTTTTCCCTACAGGCTGTGAAAACACCTGTTGATGGAGGATGTGCTCCAGGGAAATGACAGACCAGGGCAATAACAATCAGAACATCTCACAAAACCCCTTCGCAGCGCTCTTCAGTTCCCTCGCTGACGCAAAACAGTTTGCATCCGGCCAAAAGCAACGGCGTCAAGCTGAGCAACAATGTAAGGTCTTGCTAATAAGCAGCGCACCACTTGCAGGCTAATATTAATTTAATGGCACTTTGTAATTTTTCTTTCTCTACAGCTGTAGATTCAGGAGAGAGCCAGTCTGAGTCAGACAACTCTGTGTCTGACAGCATCGATGAGAATGATGACTCGGTGGCAGAGATCAGCCGATCTTTCCGCTCACGACAGGAGCTCTGCGAGCAGCTCAACGTCAACCACATGATCCAGAGGATCTTCCTCATCACTCTAGACAACAGTGAGTGTTAAACACCTACTGGTTATGAGAACTGTCTGTGTACTGATTGTGAATGGTTTTAACTCATATCATATAGTTCCTTATATGATCATAAATATACACTACCATTTAAAAGTTTGGAGTCAGTAAGATGTTTTTAAATCTTTGAAATATTTCAAATTGTATTTGAATATATTTTAAAATGTAATTTTTTCCAGTGATGGCAAAGCTGAATTTTCAGCATCATTACTCCAGTCTTTAGTGTCACATGATCCTTCAGAAATCATTATAATAAACTGATTTGTCACTCTTCTGTCAGTAACACATGCAACAAAACATGCAACAAACCCAAATATTGTATTAATTGTAATTCTAAGAAATGCACACCATATAAATGAGATTTCAGTGGAGCTAACAACAACTTAGTTTCTTTTATCCTGCTTAGTTTTGGCATGTGCCTAATTCAGCTAGGTTTTCATATTAGTTTACATTGGTTTCATGTGATTGAATGCAAAACATTTTCTCCTTACTTTTAAAAATCTTAATGGTGGCAAGATGGGGTTTTAACAAAAGCTGGCTGTCAGTGCAATAGAAACATGATTTTTTTTTTTTCTGTGCTACACTATTAGAGGAAAAAAAAGTAGGAAACCGTCACCACCCACACTGCACTGGGCTTAATCAGACTATCTGTGAGCGGGGATACAAAAATGCAAAAGTACAGTCTGTAGTTTTCACAGAAAGCTGAAGCTGACGTATTTTGCTGACAAAATGGACTTTTGCTGAGAAATATATTGGGATATCATGGTGCAGGTATTACGGAAAAATAACACACATTGTTCATTTATTTATGCTACCAACATTGTAACAATACAAAGCTGGTTGAAAATCAGCAAACTTACCCTTTTAGCTGTGCTGTTAGTTGCATTTACCATTGTTTCCCCTACTGTCCATGACCCTAGCAGAAGAGACATGTGACACATTTTTGGGTATGATAACCCACCAGCTGAGAACCATGATTTTTTTTGAGATACTTTCCATAATTGATACATTTCATGTGTATGCTGAAGTGTACTTCTACATAGTTTGGGAAGAGAAGAATATTAGATTGTACATGACAGATGTCTCGATGATCTCAGTCTAGGTGATCCTATCACAATGACATGCAGTTTCCAGGCAGTGCTGCAGATGACCTCATCCACTTTTGGCCCATTACGTAATTTTTTTTTTTTTTTTTTTTTTTGGTTGCTCTCATTTTTGTCTTTATCTTTATCCTCCACATCGATCTCCTGTCCATACCACTGGTCTGTTTGCCATTCAAATCTTTATCACAGTTTGCGTCAGTTGTGCTAAAAGGTTTTGAAAATGTGATATCTGAGCCCCCTATAGCCCTAAATTCTAAAGTACTTTTTAAAAGTTAGAGGACAGTAAGAAATAAAATGCTATTATTTAGCAAGGACGCATGAAAGTGATCAAAAGTGGCAGTAAAGACATTTATAACGTTACAGAAGATTTCCATTCCATTACAAGTTTCTATTGATCAAAGAATATTTAAAAAAAAAAAGTATCACAGATTCCAACAAAAATAATGAAGGGAAAGTTCAGCCAAAATGAAAAATCTGTCATAATTTACTCAGGCTCATGTTGCTCCAAGTCTGTATGACTTTTTTTCTTCTGCGGAATACAAAAGAGTAACTGTTTTGGTTACTATTGACTTCCATTGTATGGACAAAAAAAAAAAACCCTATTAAAATATCATCTTTTATGTACCACAGAAGAAATAAGAATTTTCATTTTGGGGTGAACTTTCCCTTTAAACAGCTCAACTGTTTTCAACATCAACAATAATAATAATAATAATAATAAAAAAAGTTTCTTGAGCACCACATCAGCATATTGGAATGATTTCTGAATGATCATGTGACACTGAAGACTGGAGTAATGCTTACTGAAAATTCATCTTTGCTATCTCAGGAATAAATTACATTTTAAAATATTAAAGTGGAAACAGTTACTTTAAATTGTAATAATATTTCACAATATTACAGTTTTTCCTGTATTTTTAATCCAATAAATGCAGGCTTAAACGAGCATAAGACACTTCTTTCAAAAATATAGAAAAATCATACCGACCCGTTCGGATGGTAGTGAATATGTGTGTTCGTAATATGCATTAAGAATGCATTTATTGTTGTATCAAAATAATATCTTTCCAGGTGACCCCAGTCTAAGAGGTGGTAATGGCATCCCACCACGCTGTGTATACCTTGAGGAAATGGCCGCTGACCTTGATGGCCAGGACTGGCTTAACATGGACACCATAGAGCAGGTACATGTTAGTGTGTCATTGTTTTCCAGATTTGCATAATATCAGATAAGTCGTATACACACATATGCACACGTATATTATGAACTTTTGAATAAGAATAATATTCCTTATTTGCTCCTCCAGGCTTTGTTCAGCAGGCTGCTTTTGCAGGAGCCAGGAAACCATCTCGTTTACATGACCTCCTGCAGTGTAGTGAATCTCTCAGCAGATCGTGATGCTGGAGAGAAATGTGCCACACCGTACCTTTACGCCTGCTACCGTAGAGCTAAAGAGGAGGTATTTTCTGCAGACTCTATACTCTGGGTTGTGCCAAAAGAATGAAATGTGGCTGCTCATTGCACTGTTTATTCTTCTGATTGCATTGTTTGTTTCAATTCAGTGTGTTAATGTGCTTAAAATCAACACAGATCACTAAAGTCCCGGAGAAGCTGTTATCGTACGCAGTGCACTGCAAAAATCTGACTGTGTCCAATGCCCGCACGGTTCTGCTGACACCAGAGATCTACATCAGTCAGAATGTGTATGAGCAGCTTCTGGACCTGTTGCTGGAGGCTGTGAGAGGAGCCCGTAAGTGTCACATTTGTGGACATATGATCCGTTTGAAGGTCCTGAACCGATTCCATGTGTTTGACTTTGTTTGTGTTGTCATCTCTGCAGAGTTTGAGGAAGTTGTGGAGTTTTTGGAGGAGGTTATCGCTAGTCTGTTGGCTGACCAAGAAGTGCAGACCTTCGGGGAGGTTATGGTGCCAGTGTTTGATATTTTCCAAGGCCGGGTCAAAGACTTAGACCTTTGTCAGCTGCTGCTGTATTCCTACCTGGAAATTCTCCTGTACTTCAGTCGGCAAAAGGATATTTCTAAGGTTCGGATCCAATGCTTAGTAATGCTAATGTCATTGCAATTTCTTTCATATAGATCTGAAATTTTTTTTTGGATAATTATAGTCTGATTCTAGGTTTTCATGGAGCATATACAGCCCAAAGATCCTAACAGTGGGATTCAGTATGAGAAAACGCTTCTGGGAGCGATCCTGAATATTTCTTGTCTGTTGAAAACACCTGGTGTGGTTGAGAACCATGGTTTTTTCCTCAGTCCTTCTCGTTCCAGCCCACAGGAAATGAAGGTTCAAGAGTCAAATATACACCAGGTGAGCACAAAATGTAAAAAAAACCCATTGTTTTCAAGCTTGATGAGATGAAGCCAGCCACCTAACCCCTTTCATTTCTTATCTTCCCATATGCTAGTTTATGGGGCAGTTTCATGATAAGCTGTATCAGATTCTGAAAAACTTGCTTCAGCAGTCCAGTGAGACGCGCCACCTGCTGCTCTCGTGGCTGGGTGGCTGCCTGCAGGCCAACATGGGGCGGGCCAAAATCTGGGCAAACCAGATGCCCGAGATATTCTTCCAAATGTACGCTTCGGATGCATTCTTCTTAAATCTGGGAGCTGCGCTGCTGAAGCTCTGCCAACCGTTTTCTCGACCCTACTCACCCAAACTCCTGACCTTTAACCCCACATACTGCTTGCTTAAGGAGCTGAGTGAGGAAGAGCGGCGTAACAGAAACGTGCACGCAAGAGGTGACCGGCCTGTGCTACCAGACACTACCTTTCATTTTCAGACATAACAATCTAAACTCTAAAATATACCTCCCCCACAGGTCTGGACAGGGAGACATGTCTGATACCTGTACCTCCTCAACAAACGGTTGAATTTGCCCAATCATACAGCCTTCTCACAGAAAATCTCATCCTCACACAGCTTACCCTGTACCTGGGCTTCCATAGGTAATATTTCATTACGAAAGAGTCATGACACTCATATAAATATGTGTATATGTATGTATGTGTGTGTGTGTGTGTATATATGTGTGTGTGTGTATATATATATATATATATATACACACACACACACGTATATGTCTGTGTGTGTGTATATATATATTTTATATTAGTGGTGTCAAAATTAGCGCGTTAACGCATGCGATTAATTTTTTGATTAACGTGTTAAAAATATTTAACGCAATTAACGCAGGGGCGGGGCTAGGGTTGGCCACCCCATTCGCAACTGCTGCGTCTGTCTCTTTTTTTTTTTTTTTTTTTTTTTTTTTTTTTTTTTTTT
>JAFVLL020023811.1:0-2500 GCA_021397915.2 Tor tambroides
TGGTGTATGGCGCGAGGACGCGCCTTCCGGAGGGGGCATAATGTCAGTCCTGTGTCTTGTTTCCCCTCCTCTCGTGGCCATTTTTGGACTTCCTGTTCCGTTCCGTTCCTCGTTATGTCTTCATTAGTTTATTAGTCTCCAGCTGTGTTCTATTAATTATCTGGTTTACTCCTCTGTTCTTAAGCCCTGTGTTTCACTGCCTCTGTGTCCGGTCTGATCGTCCTTCTGTGTAGATCATCTTTATGTGGTTCCATGTCTCCAGCGATACCTGAGTTTGTTTAATAAAGTGTTATTTGAAGAAGTTCCTCGCCTCCTCGTTCCCTGTTCCTACGTGTGTGTGACAGTTCCCATGAAGAAACAAACCTACTTACATTTTAGAGTCTGAGTAAAATTTTTTGAAAATGTTAATTTTTGGGTGAACTATTCCTTTAATGTCTGATATAGTTTCACTACATTTTCAGTATAGCGCAACTTCAAAGAGATGAAATAAAATTCATTACATAACGTGATAAAACAAATCATCCTGTCTGCAAACTCGTGGCTTGTGCTGTATTTCTTTAGGGGGCATCAGTAGCAGTTCCAGTATTATTAGCTGTGACCCGTCAGTTTGAATTATGCATGGTCTCCAGCAGAAAACAGGCAGAGATCAAAGGTCACGGAGGGCAGCTTTATAGCGTCACTCTCAACAGTTCACATTACTCCAATATGATTCCTGACTTCATCCTAATTAAGTCATTCAAAACACTAGCTTCTGGCTGCAGGACAAAGACAAGGAGTGACATCATATCCTGTCTCACAGAGCCTGACTTAGACTTTTTACATTTCTATTTATTCATCGGCATATTACTACTATTCTTCTATATAGGACAAGCAAATCTAGTTCATACTTCTGAGTCAGATAATAGCATGCATTCTGCAGCACTTTCTAAACCTTTTCTTGACTCAGTGTCTATTTCTATCTCTTACACAAAACACACAACAGTCCAGGTGTCCAAACACCCAACAAACACACGCACGAACACACAAATGGCTTCAGAGAGAAAAAAAGAACTAAACAAGAAAGAGATAAACTTAGGACAAGGCATAAAATATGCAGATGACTGGCCCAACATGAGCTGTCATAACCTTGAAGAGGAGCCCAGAAACGGCCACACGAGTGTGTTCTATTTATAGCCGCGCTACTGAACTAAGTGTAGTTTGTTAGGGAGTGTGTGTGGGAGTAGAGCTGTATGACTGCTTATCTAACATCACTGACTAAAGACACAGGGAGAGATGGAAATAGAAACAGAGAGAGAAAGAAAAGGAGCAGCGCTTTCAACGTCCGTTCTATTTAATTTCCAGAAGCAAAGTAAATCAGGATGGAAATGATGCAACTGAAAGGATGTTCATGTATCTCAGGGGTTCCCAAACTCTTTTTGTCAGCTGAATCTCTTTAATCTGAATTATTTAGTTGGAAAATGTTAGCTTCCCAGCACATACACAGCAAAAATGTTAATTGTCAAGTAAAACAAAATGTGCTTCATATGGTAGCATCTAAATTGACTGGTTTTATTCAAGTCAAAAATATTCAAAAAGACCAAATCAACCTGATTACTGTACTTCACACCAGTCTTTCTCTATCTAGATTTCTCTCTCGAATAGCCAGGAGGTCTGTTGGAAATTTCTGAATTGTAAACAAAAATATGACTGTAAAACTAATTTTCTGTTTCCAACAGCCTGGATTCTATAAGTATATTTCCCATTCATCTTTTGTCCATAGATATATCTACATATTTGGTTAACATTATATATTTATTTATTTACTTTTATATTTATACTATCTAATTATAAACATTGTTTTTAAAAGCTATATATACTTATTCCATGGTCTGTCTGATTCTGATTGGCTGGCAGGTATGCAGTATAACCGTTTAATGCACAGGTAGTTCCAAGTCAGTTTAATCACCGTCCTATATTAATGCGTTGCTTTAATTGATGCACACTAACCAACACACATCACTCGTACGTGCGCGCACGCGCACATGCACACGCACACACACAGAGAGAGAGAGAGAGGTCAGAGATCGCAGATTGTGCTGCACACACACATAAACTTGTTGTCAACGCTTCCCCGCAATTTTTATTACTTAAATAAAAGATAGATACTAGATCGCTACATTATATTCCCCAGCAACGAGATGATAAAAATCGCTGTTTTTGAAGTAATTGTTTGTAGAGAAAGACACGCAGACGCAGCAAGCAGGTGCACGCAACTATCAGCTCTCTCTCTCTCTCTCTCTCTCTCTCTCTCTCTCTCTCTCTCTCTCTCGATCGATAATTAAATGAAACACATGCTATAATTCATTCAAATAAATGTGATCTTAACGCACTATTTCATCTCTGTGTCTGATTTGAAGCGGGCAGAATGTTAGCACTAACGAGCCATAACTGATGAAAATAACTGTCATTTTTACCCATTCGTTCAAATACTGCACTTCACGTCGTGCATTAAAATCCTTTA